>JAREIS010000809.1:0-53378 GCA_030060385.1 Muscicapa striata striata | reverse complement strand
TGGCCTGCACTGGGCCATTAATCATACTGTCAAAATTTCTGAGCTTGCTGGCAACAGAACCTACTGTCTCTCGGTGGTCATCAGCCCTAATCAGTGCAATGTAGGTAGTAAATTCAGATGGCCCCAGGGTTGCCAGATCCCACAACATCTGCCCTGTGCACCTGACCTTGTCAGGGTCATTGTCATGCTGTCCATCCTCCCAAAGAGGTACCTCTAATACTGCCACTTCCCTCAGCTGCTGGATCCCTTCATCAATGGTCTTCCAGCGCATTCTATGGTGGTGCTCCTGCATTCTCTCTTTGTGGATAAACTTCTCTCTCACACTCATTAGAAGCCGTTCCCAAAGGGAAAGGAAGCCTTGCTCCTTTGCCCAATGTCTGGTCCACACCTGAGTCCTGGAACAAGGATCCCAAATTCCTGGCCTCAGTGCCATCCAGTTGTACACCTCTCCCATAAGGTCCCAGACACGAAGTAACCAGGTTGTAAAAGGCTCACGGCCCGTCGCACAATGTCTTTTTCGCAGGTTACGGAGAGTGTCATATGAGAGAGACTCGGTGACAATCTCAACCTCTGGCTCCCTTGCTGACTGTGAGGACCCTCCTGGCTGATCCCCACTATCTAGGTGCTTTGTTTTAATCTTAGATTTCCGAGTTTCCCCAGGGGCAACTGCTGCTGGCTGTGGCTGCCCTGTGATCCAGCTGGAACCTGGACAGATGTAACATCTATGGGTTCACTGCAGCACCATCAGACTCTCCTCTTTAGGGCAGGGGAGGGTTTCTCACTAGCTGGGAAAGGTGCTCCTTCAACACCTGGCCCATGTCCCGTATCTCCTTCACTAGAACCCCCACCCACTCTGGCTGGTTCATTTCTGCAGTGGGCTGTGGGTCAACACCAGGCTCTGGGCCAGCATCTCTAATCTCAGGGACAGGGGCAGGCTCTGGGGCAGCATCCCTATTCCCTGGGACAGGGGCAGGCTCTGGGGCAGCATCCTAGTCTCTGGGACAGGGCAGGGTCTGGGGCAGCATCCTATTCCCTGGGACAGGGGGCAGGGTCTGGGGCAGCATGTTTCACGGTTGTTATCCAAGCCAGTATTCCCTTGTTTCTGAATGCTAAGTAAAGCAGGCCCATCAGCAACACCAGCCACGGAATAATAATACTAGCAATTAAAGCAAATCTGAAATCCTTGAAACTGGTGGGGTAGCCTCAAAAAACTGGGTGACAGGTTGAGAGAAAATTTCCCTTGCATTCATTGCCTCACAGTAAGTACCATTGTTGAAATAACCCCAGAAACACGCAGTTAGAGTACGATAGCTCAGGATCCATGTGGCAAATTTCCAGAAAAATTAAAAACCCATGAATTCCTGACAAAATCAATCCAAAACACAAATCGGATCATAGCTACAATAAATTTGGTGAGGGCCCATATTCAAAAAAGGGCTTGCAAATGGGAGAGAAATATCTGTGACCACGTGGAGCCCAAACCAGATTAAACTAGACAACATGTTGCCGCTTAAGAGCTGCTACTCCTCTCTTAACTCGCCTTTTAATGCCCTGGGCCCCACGTTGGGCGCCAAAATCTGTCCTGGTTTTAGGACAGGGTTCTGCCAAAAAACGGCAGAAGTTCCCTTTGAAATAGAGAAATCAATGTCACCCCCTCCGAGTGTTATAATTGTTTCAAATCAAGGACTCAAGGCGGAGATAAGGAGGTAAAAGTAACAGCTCTTTACTACTCTAACTCACAGCACAAGTAGAAAACAACAGTAATTATTAAAATTACCGACGAAAAACAGAAGAAAAAGTCAGTTGTAGTCCTTTCTTAGATGCGGACACACTCGGTCTGTGTCCGTTCCTGGGGTGTAACTGTAGCAGGGCCGGCACAGCTGCAGGCGCAGGCGGGAGCCAGGGAGGTGGAGTGGAACAGCCGCGGCCGGGCTGGCTCAGGTGGGAGCTCTTCGCTCCGGCCCTGTGTCCAGATGACCAGTTATATTCCCAGAGGTAGGAAGTATTTGGTCTTTGGTAGTCAGCAGTGCCTCCCGAGGTAACAGGGCAGATGCTGGGCAGCTGAATGCAGCCGGCCCCTGGGTCTCCTACCTCCTCACCGCCGCCGAGCAGACTGGAGAAGTTCCCCTCCCCTCTCTCTCCCCGGAAAACAGCCGGGGCCTCTCAGAAGCCTGTCCATGTAAGGTTAGGAGTTATCCCGCATTGGAGCTGAGACCTGAAAATATTAGTGAAAACAAATTAGTTTTAAGGAGTCTTATTCTGATATTTCTGTGATTTGGTTACAGCAGGGTCTCACAGAACCAAGGAGTCAACTGTGAAACTATGGAACCTCAAGGAACCAAGAGGCCTTTTGACACTGTGGGAGCTCATGGAACCAAAATCCATTTCAACAGAGTGGGGTTACATCGAACCTATGGTCCCTTGTGATACTGCAGATCCAAGGAGACCATTGTGGCACTGAGAAACCTCATGGAACCAAAAGCCCATTGTGACAGAGAAAGGCCTCATGGAACCAAGGGGCCTTTGTGACACTGTGGGGCCACATGGAACCAATGGTCCACTGTCATACCTCAGATCCAAGGAGGCCATGGTGGCACTATGGAACATCCTGCAACCATGTTGCATTGTGACACTGCAGGGCCTCACAGAACCAAGGTGACCATGTTATACCACAGAACCTCGGGGAACAAAGGGTCCATGGTGACACTGCAGAACTGTTGCTGAGAGTAGGAAAGCTCATGGAACCAGAAGTCCATTGTGACCAAGCGGCCATTGTGACACTGTGGATCCAAGGAGACCATTGTGACACTGAGGAACCTCATGGAACCAAGAGCCCATTGTTACACTGTGGGGACTCATAAAATCCAAGGTCCACTGTGGCATTGCAGGGCCTCATAGAACAATGGAGACTATTTTGAATCAGAATCACAGAATTTAAAAGGTTGGAAAACCCCTGTGAGATCATCAAGTCCAACCTATGACCTAACATCACCTCATCAAGTAAACCATGGCTCTGAGTGCCATATCCAGGCATTTTTAAAATGCCTCCAGGGATGGTGTCTCCACCACCTCCCTGGGCAGAAGATTCCAGTGCCCAATCACTCTTTCAGTGAAAGGGGCATTCTCACACTACAGATCCAGGGAGACCATTGTAAAACTATGAAGCATAATGGAGCCAAGGGTCCATTGTGACACAGTAGGGTCTCAGGAAACCACAGAGGCCATTTTGACAATTTAAGGCTTTGTCGAATCAAAGGGCCATTTTGGCTCTTCAGGGCCTTATGAAGCCAAGGACACCATAGTGACACTGTGGGGCTCAATGAAACCAAGGGGCCATTGTGACACTGAGGGGTCTCATGGAATCCATGGTCTGTTGTGACACTGAAGGGCCTTATGGAATCACAGAGACTCTTGTGACACTTTGTGGCCCCATGGAACCAAGAGTACTTTGTGACACTGCAGGGCCCCATGGAACTAAGGATTCATGTAACAGTGCAGGACCCCATGGAACCAAAGGTCCAGCGCGACACTGTGGGGCCTCATGGAATCCTGGAGGCCATGATGACTCTTTGAGGCCTCGTTGAATCAAGGGGCTCTGCAGGACCCCATGGAACCAAGGAGATCCTTCTGCCATTGTGAGTCCCCATGGAACCAAGGGTCCATTGTGATACTGTGGTGTGGGTAATGCAGGCAAGGAGAGCTCTCAGGGCCTTGTGCATACAGGATCAGAGACAGAGATGGGTACAAGGTTTGACCTAAGACCTTGGAGAAGGCTTAGAGAATTAGAACATTTAAGTGAAACAGACATGAAACAAGAATATATGTTGGTAGTTTAAGTAAAAATATATTTTAAGCAAACAGAAATATGTATTATGTAAGCAAAGCAATATATTAAATAGGATAGTACAAAATTTTAAAGTTTAGCAGTAGAACCTGTTATAAAGTTAGTTAGAAGTTTATGATGTATCAATGTAAGTTTGTGAAGTGTTATGTGGTTGGTTGAAAAATTATGCATTTCTGCAGAGCCATGAGAAGCAAAGCAATTAATGATTGGAGTAAAAGGAGGTTAGTATTTGAGGAAGAATTTGATTGGCTAAAAAACTTAACTAAAGCGTTGTAACTAAGAATTAGGCAGCTTCTAATATTATGGCATTGGAGCTAACACCTTTAATATCTCCCCCTTCTATGAGACTGATGCAATAAAGCAATAAAGCAATAAACCATCTTTTGCAATGTCTGCCAGTTGCCCCATGTCTTATACAATATTAATGTCCCAATAGGGATTTAAGGGCATCACATTTGCCCTATTGAAATCAATGGGGATAAAAAGACAACAAGTCTACCTTACTAAAATGGATAGAAACTTAGGGACACTAAGTTTACACCATCTAAGTCAATTCCGATCTATGGACACCAGGTCTACCCTGTTGAAGTCAAAAGGGATTTAGGGACACCAGGTCTACCCTTAAAATCAGTGGGGATTTTGCAGACATTTGGTGCTAAATGGGGAAATGTGGGGAAATTTGAGGGAAATCTTGGGCTGAATTCTGGGAATTTCTGCTCCAGGATCGTGGTGCTGATGCTCTGGAAGCCCTGGATGAATTCCTGGAAGCCAGTCCCTAATCCATGATCCCACAGCTGCAAATCATGCTGGAGCTGTGCCTCCAGGTAAGCCCAAAAATCTCCGATTTCAGCCCAGAATCTGGGAATTCTAAGCCCAAAATCAGGATTTTTACCACCAAAAATTTTGGGACATCAGACCTACCCACTGAAGTCAATGTGGATTTAGTGACATCATGTCTACCCATCAATAGGGCTTGATGGGGAAGGGTTACTGGTTAAACTGGGAGCACTGGGAGGGCTAAGGGGAAGCACTGGAGGAGGAGCTGGAACCACTGGGGGAACTGGAAGCACTGGAAGAGAGGAAAGGGGCAAACTGGGAAAACTGGGGGCTCTACTGTGTGCACTGGGAAAACTAGGAGGGCAAATTAATCAAACTGGGAGCTATTCTGGGAGCACTGGGTCATGATTGGATCCACTGGGAAGGATTAGTGGAGATAAAATTGAATTAACAGAACACTAGGTCTGCCCCATCAAAATCAATAGTGTTTGAGGGATACCAGGTCTAGCATTAAAGTCAAAAGGAATTTTTAAGGACACCAGGTCTACCCTGTCAAAACAATGAGGATTTAGGGACACCAATTTTGTGGTACCCCAGGGTTTTTGATAGATTCAGGTGTCCAAGGGGCACTGAGGTGTACTTGGGAGATTTCTGGGGATACCCAGGTGATTTTTGGGGATATCCAGGTGATGTTTGCAGCACCCAAGTGTCCTGTCTCACCTTGACAAGCTGGGAGAAGATGATGGCCACTGTTTCATCCTCTCAATCGACATGCACACAGATGACCCTCGGGGCAGCGGGGGATGGTTGGAGGGCACCTCAACATTCAGGGGTAGCCCAAAACTCCAGGTGAGAGCCCCAGGGGTGGGAGACAGCCCCGAGTTACCTCAGGAGAGGATGCAGCGCAAGTACACTCAGACGCTTTGGTTTGTGGGGTCTGTGAAGATGGCGTTCTGCACCAGGTCCAGCTCTGAAGGGGGCAAACAGGGCACCCCAAAATTTCAGGGGAGAAGCGGGGTCACCCAAATTGATTCATGAAAAAACTTTGTAACCCACAAAGTAAGTTATAGGTATTTATTTTATTCAGAACTGAGGTGCATGGGGGATAGCTCCTCTAAAAACATGCACACCTTTGGCGACTTGCGCCTCTTTTTATATTCTCTACAAACTAGGATTGCACAATGCGCCTAATACATATTCATTTCCTAACCCCCCCTGTCCCTGCTCCATATTAAATTTAGCTCCACGCCTCTTTGTGCCTGCGCACTGCTCCTTGTTGATCGCTCTGGTGGTCATCTGGGGTCTTTGGGATGCAGTAAACAGTCTTCCTCTCAGTTGAACTTTTCACCTCGCCTTCTTTGCACGTGCGTATTAGACTTTGGTCACTTTCCAGACCTTGATATTGGTTTTCACCGGCTTGGGGTCTAAGGAATCCCCCTTACCTGGAAGGGGTCTCGCTCTTCCATCCTGTTTGCGCATTCTCGGCCCTCTATCTTATCTTGTAGCCTTGCTCTGTGCTCCTGTTTTTGCAAAGACAGCAAATGATAAGCACTCATAGAGTCTTGTAAGAGCCGGTCTGAAGTTTCCCTGATCTGCCTCATGACCATCATCAGAGACTGAGACCCCAGGACCCCACAACTCACTCTGGACCTGAGTTCTGGCCTGGCCAAGGTGGATGCTTGCCCAGGACTGTTTGTAGGTGTGCTTGGTGCTTGCCATGGTGCGCTGCTCTTGAGCAGGGTACTGCTTATAGCGCCCTGTTCCTGCACCTGTTTCTTTGAGTGACGATCTCCACATACGATAGTCCATAAATCTCTCCACCTTTTGGCCAGAGGCCACTTGCTTTGGAGAAGGACTATAAAAAGTGACTTTCTTAAAGAGACTTTGAGATCTCTTTCTCCCTAATGGATTGAAGATGCGTCCATCAGCTGAAGATCACGAGGATGCATCCCATCTGTTGATAGCTATATCCCTATTCTCTCTCTCTCTCTCTCTCTCTCTCTCTTCCCTTTTTACTTCGTTTCCTTTACCTCTTTCTCTTTCTCTTTCCCCTCTATCGCAAAGCTGAATTGTTGGCACACAATAAACTGCATTGCTGCTTGCTGCTGAATAAAACTTGAGTCTCTCTGCTTTTTGTCTTTTGCACCCTCAGGTCGAATGAACCATCACGACTCCTGCTCAAGTTGAGTGGATTGTGACACCTCCCTTCTAGTTAAAGCATCCTCCTGTATTTTTACCCTTAACTCTTTCATTTTAATTCTCCCTGTTTCAGTGCCACAATGGCTCCTTGGTTCTGCAGGCCCCACAGCTTCATCCTTGACCATTGGTTCCATAGGGGTCCTGAGTCTCACAATGGTCCCCCAGAATCCATGAGGCACAAAAGTGACAATGGTCTCTTTGGTTCCATGAGGTTCTGCAGTGTCTCCATGGTGTCTTTGGATGTGCTGCCATCCTTGTCACAACTGACCCATGGTTCCATGAGGTTCTGCAGTGTCACCATGGTGTCCTTGGGCCTGCATTGTCACAACTGACCCATGGTTCCATGAGGTTCCACAGTGTCACCATGGTCACTGTCAGAGGCTGGATGAGATCAATGTCCCAGACACCTCGGGATGAGCTGTCAATCAGTCACACAGTGGGCTGGTGTTGACCCAGGCCCTGATTGCCAAAGCAATCACAAGTCCCACCTGGGGGAGGCCCACGAAGGCCCAGGGGCTCAAAACACGGAACACGCTTTCAGTCCATGATCCGTACCCTGCCTTCTCCTGGGCTCTGTGTCACACCAAAGGAAATGCTCCACAGCCAACCCTGGAGCCCCAGCCCAGCTCTTGAGTGACCAAATGACCATAAGTCCCACCTGGAAGAATGATCCAGAAAGACTAAAAAGAATTTAAGGCTGACCACTAGGCAAGCACCTATCTTGACCCTACCTCCTCTTGGAATTTCCATCTGAACGCTACTGGAATCCAGGAGTTGGTAGCTGTGTGTGCGTGCATCTTTTTTGTCTTTCTCTCTGTGTCTGCTATTTCTTCTGTTTCTGTCACATGATAAATGTGATCCGTGTTAACTAAATTGTAACTATATTAACAAAATTATTGCTTCATATCAATAGAAAATTGTATTCAATTGTTACAAGGGAAAAAAAAACAAAAAAACAAGAAGAAAATGGTTGAACAAAGCAGGTGAAATCCTCATGATGTTCAGTGGAAGTATTAGAAAAAGGATGTAGCTTTGATAACAGCAGCTAGAAATAAAAATTTTTGACCTTGGAAAGGGCCAAACTGGGATGATTCCCGGCATTGGACACTGAAATAAGGTTTGTGGTGGGAAGAAATGCTTAGTTACATAACCCAAAGCTTAGTGCTCTTGCGCTACCTGCAAGGTCACTCAGCGAACACAAGGAAGACCCAGAGCATTCATCGGAAATAAGACCCCAGAAAGGATGAGACACCCCTAACTACTAGTAGAGCATGCCAACGTAACATAGTGACATAGATTTTAGGAATAGAAACTAGGAGGAGCTTTCCAGAACATTCTGTATTAATATGTATTAACATACAGTATGTAAGTAGGATTTTTATTTTGATTGCTTTGGTATGGGAGGAAGGGCGAGCCCCTACCTGTACCCTCGGTCGGTGTACCCCTGGTCAGTTTTGCTTATGCTTTATTCAAACCTCAATTATACTAAATTACTCACTGTCAAATTTTGTATATACTCAAATATATGTATTTGATATACTTTGATTGTATCCATTTATATACAATTGCTGCTATTAAAAAAACTGCTGCTAAATTTAACCTTGTTGTTTGATTAATTGGACAAATAGAACATCATTCATAACAGTCCTCTTCCAAATTTTGAGTAACTTGTGGGAGGGGGATTGCTAGGCAGGGCCATCTGGCTGCTGAGATCCTGCCTGCTTCCCCCTCCCCCAGAGTGGCCAGACTGGCCCGTGGTGTGGCTGGAATGCTGCCCCTGATGAGTTTTTCCAGAAACCACTGGGCAAGGGGAGACAGGGAGCCATCAGCCCATGGGTGCAGCCTCTGAGTTCTAGCCTGGCTGTTGAGATCCTGGCCCCCCTCCCAGAGCAGCCCCGGCCATTCTGGCCTGGGTCCCTGCTATCCTGGCCCAGGCCCCCAGCGCAGCCACCGAAAAAGTTTCCATCATAAAATAGCTCTGGGCTGTGGCCCAGGAGAGATCACTTGACCATCTGCAGGCCTGGGCAAAATATGAACTCTTTCACTGCCAAGAATGTGACTTGCAGACACTTTGTTCTCTCTCCTGAGTGAAAGAAGAGGACCAAGATAGGCACAGAAACAGCATGAAAACACCGAGGTCAGATAAAAGGAAGAGTCAGGTCTCAGATGACAGAAGGAGGTGAGTCGTGGGCTGAAATTTCCCTTTTTTTAAGCTGTGGAAAAGAGATTCTTGCTTCCCTATAGCTCATAGAAAATGCATTATGGCGTGGATGAAATGTTATAACTGTAGACATGAGCAGAGGCATTTGTGCTAAAGAAAGATGCTGAAATGGCTGTGATCCCATGGGAAATTGGAATAGAGAGGAGAGAGATGAAGATCCCTCCTGTCCCACAGGGAAGAGAAGAAGAAAGAACTCTGTTTTCAAATTTGAAGAGAGCTTTTGTTTGAACTATTATAATCTTTAAAGTGTGCTCCATAAGTTGATATGGTCCTCACAATTAGTTTTGGGATAACTGTAAGTCAAGGAAGGGATTTCTACACAGTGATCCCATTTACATTCTCCTGAATGGCTGATTCACTGTGACATAGAGGCCAGGAGAAAACTCTTCTTGTGGAGAAATTTCCATAGATTGAAGTTCTCCTCACCCAAGTAAATTGGTGAATAGCTATTTTTAGAGATGATAAACTGACTGATCTGTTTCTGTACATTATCAGTGTGAAAGAAAAGAAGTTGTGGGGGGGAGAGTAGTGTTCTGAAAGTTTTATTCTGAGGTGGCTTTTTTCTCATACTTTCCTTGTACCCTTTAAAGTTTGAGCCTGATTTGCCTTCCTCCTAATGCTATGTCACAGCAGTAAATGAGTCAATAATTCTAGTGGATGCACTGGCAATTTGGCCAAGGCTAAATCCACAACAAACTTAAAATTGAACTCTTCTTTCTTGAGCTCTTCATTTTGGGAATTCAGTGACAAAGGCTCATAGACATTTCTTCAAAACACTCAAACAATAAATGCCCCCGGGAATAATTTAAATTTTCAATTCTTTTGTGGTTAATTAGGTAGATTTCAGAAGTGTATTCAAAGTGAATATACTGTATATTGTATTGAAAGCATTGCAGAGAGAAGTGTTTTGTGCTGATAAATTTTCTTTTGTGTATTTATAGATTGATACCAGCAATATCCAATTGATATTGACCCCCCTGCACCTTCTCATGCAGTCTGAATAAATATGAAAATCAAGACCCTTCATGGCTGACAATCAATCACACTTTGTCTCCACACCCATCCCCACCACTTCTGTTATCCAACCTCTAGGACTCCAATGGATAAGGAATGTTGTGGCTAGCAGGACCTTCTCTTTGTCCACACTTGTCATCTCTGCCTCCAGTTCTCTGCTCTGATTGAGGCTTGGGGACACTTTCTCACTTGTGTTCCTCCGTGGGACCCATTAAAACTTGAAGAAACTTTGGAGTTTGATTCTCACTTGGACTTCTTGAGAGGTTTCCTAACAAACCATGGCTGTGCCTTGATTTCCCTCTGGTCTTGTACAATTCATTAGGAAGATTTCCTATGATAGTTATGGAGAAATATTTCAAAGAGCTTCTGAGAAATACAGATTCCCATTTTAAAGGATGTATTTTATTCCTGTTCTCTTTGGAGCAGAGGTGACTGCAGCATTCAGTGATAGATATTGATCCAGGGTCTCTCCTCAGGTCTGGCCTGCTCAGAGAAGCTGTGCCTTGAGGTCTGACCCAGTGTGGACAACCTTGCTCCACATTCCCCAACCCCATCCTGTCTGTCCTCATTCACCTGGGACCTGCTTCACTTGCAGAGCTAGTTGCACTCAGGGAAAGAGAAGTTTTCCTTTTTTTTTCTTAAAACACTCTAAAACTCCTAATTTTCCCTAATGAAAACAGACACATCTCTCAGGTGTGTGCCAGCCCAAGGTGCCACCGAGGAGGTTCAGTGCCAGGGATCAGTGCTTTGGGGGTGGTGCCTGGAGTCGGAGCCATCTTTCCTTTCTGCCTCTAACTCCCATCATGCCCTGCGGCCTGATGGAGCCTCATTGCAGACGGCACTACAACGCCCGTCATGCCCTGCACTCCACAGAACCCCCAGTATCCCCCCACTTGCCCCCTAAGTGTCCCCCAGACTCTCCAGGATCCCTTACTGTCCCTTCAGCGCCCAATCAGGAACCCTTCAAAATGTCTCTAGATCCCCTGGATGCTCCCAAACCCCACAGCTTCCCATTACAGCCACTTCTGGCAATTCACCTCCTGCCATCCCCCGCGAACTCAGAGCACCTCATAACCCAGTCAGTCGCCTAAAATTCCTGCCGTGCCCTGTACCCTAAAGAGCCCGGTTAGAGCTCCCCAAGATCCCTCCAAGTGCTCCTGAACCATATATGTTGCCCCTTGAGAACCTCAAATCACCGTTCAGAGGCAAAAGTCTCCCCGAAATGCCCTCCCGGACCCCAAACTCTCTGCAAGATGCACTTCCTGGACTTCAGCACCCATCATGCTCCACGGTTCAGATTTACCAAAATATGAGTACTGGTCTAATACCAATACTCTACTGTGACGGACAAGAGACTCTCTAACAATTTAAAGTCAGAAAGTGTATGTTTGTTCAGCGCTGGGCAGCAGTGTGAGGTAATCCTCTGATAAGCACTGCAAAATCACAGGTGATCACGAAGTCTATTTATTAGCAAAGGATTCAAACAAATATATATTCATAATAACAGCCCCTCCCAACCTCTGCTTCCCATGGTAATTAGCTTGAATAGCTATTAAGCATGCGTGATTGACTTCTTAAATTAAGTCTGGGGTCATTTTCATGGGGAGGGGTCTTAAGAGGAGGAAGTAGGGTGAGTCTTCCTCACCGTAAACTCTTGACCTTTTCTATCAATGACAATACAAATGATTTGTGGGGATAGTCCAATTTCTCAAAGAATGGGTTTCTGGTTGCATTGACTATGTTCGTTCAGGTCTGCTCACTAGTTTCCTCTTTTTCCATTGTAAGCACAGCTGAGCAAACATGAAATGACAGACAATCAATTATTTAAGTTTCAGATAACTACTCCCTTCTAACTTCTAACTTTTAATTATTTTCAACAAGGTAACTAAAATTCTAATTTTCTAAGATTAGTGTTTCATTCCCCACTTCTCCTTTGAAATGAGTAAATTCTTTTACTCAATATGGGGATTTTTTTTTCATCTATCCAAGACACATGGCAGCGATTTCTTAAGACTAAGCCATACGCCTTTGATAGCAATGCCTAGTCTGCCACTTGTCGTAGTATCCTCCAATTCCAAACAAGTACAGCAATAGACAAAATCAAACTTATACCAACTAAAATAAGCAGCACAGCGATTGGGTGAATTAAGGTTATAAGCAAACCAGTTGCGGTTGGTGACCACCCAAATAGCACATCCCACCAATGATGAGACAGATGTTCTTCAAATCTTTTAAAAACCCCTTTTATGATCTCTGTGTCATGGTGTATCCTGATCAAAGTCGTTTTCTCTGCATCTTGGATCTCTTTTAAAATGTTTCTTAATTCCTGATGGTTCAGTAGCTGGGCAACTAGGGTTAAATTCATTCCTAGAGGGGCAGGCAATATTTCTTGCACAGTAACCAGGTTTGTCTTTATGTATTGATGTGATATTACAGGTGCCTGGTAGGAAAAGTCGCATCCTTTGATTTTAGCAAAATTGCAAACACATAAATTGAATTGAGTCTCATCCATGATTTGATTGTCTATTATTATTGTGGGACATGCTGTTCTGAGACAGACACAACTTTTTCCTATATACACAAGTGAAGTTGTCTGGTTGGTTAGATTCGTTTCAAAATGGCAAATGCTTTGGTCTGTGTCCAGGCAGGTATCTTTGTCATCTTCTAAAGTTCCTTCACATATATATCCGAGTTGTTTTCTCATAGAACAGGGCTCTAGGTTAATGGTCTGCCATTTTCCTTCAACTTCTCGTGCCCACATTCTGTGTTCAGAAGGATACAATACAGTCCCTTCCTGATTTAGTCCTAGAGCAACTATAGGATGTATTAAGCTCACAGATGCACTATGTATAGTTAAAACAAAAGTTGTCACTGTATTTGTTTCAGGGTCATAGGTAAAATTAACCAAAAGCCACCAGGGTTGAAGCTCTCTTTCCATTTCAGAGGAATTGCCCCAACAATTTTGCAAATTTCAGAAGGGAATATCCCTTCTTCACCTTCCCTGATGACTGTGGCAGCCACTGACTGCATCCACATTTGTGCTTGGGTACATCCAAGAGCCAGAGAAATGTTCGCACTAGCTGTGCCTAGGGCTTTAATTATTACCTCATGATCTTGCTCTTCTATATTTTCCCATTTTGGTAATATTTTGGTCAGTTTCCAGTGATTGTTCCCTAGTGCTAATAAAGAAGATTGCAAAGGCTGCCGTAATTTCACTAAGTCACTTCCCATCATAGTCAATTTGTTCATTAACACCTCAAATCCATTGTGTTTAAAACTCCCAATCCTGTTCCTAATATCCCAGTGAGGTCTCTCTTTTTCTTAAAACTAGTGGGCATACGGTTTTGAAGCCAAGTAGTGCATTCCATAAAGGGAGATTTGAGAAATGGGGCACATTCTGGCCAAATGGCAGAAGCGTTTACCTGCATTCCCATTTCTACTCGCTTCAGAGACCATTCTGGGTCAGTAGTCTCTGAATTCCTGTTTTCTTGATAGCATACGGTCCAATTTTAGTAATTGGGGGAATTATAGGTTGTTCCTTTTTCTTTGAAATAATTGGAGTCTGGATCGTTACAGCCCTCTCTGACACTGGTGGGGTTGATTTGCCTTTGATTTTGTGAAACTCAATGCAATATTGAGTAACGTTAAAATCAAGATCAAACCCTTTTGCTGCACATCCTTCAATTTTAAGTCTAAATTCAGGACATGTGGTCAAGCATTTGTCACAGCCTCCAGGACCAACTTGGATTAGTTCCATGGGTGGATGGTGAGCCTCATGGAACCCATCCTGTACGAATGCATATTCACATCCCCAAACATTCCTTTCTTCCCACATGCTTACATTCGTGACCCTTAACATTTTGCTTAAAGCCCTACGAGAGTAGGGACCGTAAGCTTTCCTTTGGCATTGATAAGTACTGGTTACATTGTACTGGTGTGGTCTTGTTTTGACTCTTATTATAGTCGTGGCAATGACCACAAGGGTCACAACCATTTGCATTATGTCCATGATAGCTGTAAGTTCATTACTTGCTGTTCTTGGTGAATTTCAGCTTCAGGTCTCCATTGCCTGGTACAATTTTCCAAATTTCTTCAGGACCCTTCTTCACTTGGGAGTGATGGATCCAAGCCTTCTGTTCTTTGATCTTGACTGCTGTGAAGGTGGTGAGGAGTACCTGCAATGATCCTTCCCACTGTGGTTCCAAAGTCTTCTCTGCAAAAGGCTTAACATATACATAATTCCCAGGTTGTACAGCATGTACTGGCCACCTAATTCTCTGCTTTGGCCCCAGCCACATATTTTCCAATTTCTCTCTGGGACTCCAAAACGTGGTATTATTTCTTGTAACAATGCCTTGGTCACCTCTTGTGCCTTAGCAGTCCGGGTAGGGAAGGCTTCTGGCCATCCTGAAAAGCTATCTGTTAACACTAATAGGTAATGATACCCCCCTTTCCTGGGCAATTCCCTAAAATCAAGTTGCCATTGCTGCCCAGGTCCACAACCTTTCCCAATTTATCCAACTGCAGGCTTTGGAAAGTTTATAGGATTAGTTTGGAGGCAAAGACCACACTGACGAGTTACTTGTGTTACTGTGCCTTGTAATTTTCTAGCCAGAATTCTATCCTTTAAATAATTGTATAGGGCGTCCATTCCCCAATGTTTTCTCATGTTCTTTTAGCACTAGTGACCACAACAAGTAAGAAAGTACTACAACTTTTCCTTCTTTGGTTACAGCCCACCCTTCCTTGTTATAAATTGCTTCTTCTTCCTTAATAAGTTTTTTATCCTTTTTGTTATATACTGGCTTACCTTCAATAGAGATCTTTCCATCTGGAATTAATGCTGCCTCGACTATTTCATTGGGTACCTCATCTTTGGCTGCGTCTTTTGCCTCTCTGTCAACCAGCATATTTTCTTCTTCCAATTCTGAGCTCACTTCTGGGTGTGCTTTGATGTGCATAATAGCTACCTTTTCAGGTAACTGAACTGCATCTAATAGTTTTAGTATTTCTTGTGCATGTTTAATATTTTTCCCTTGTGAGTTTAGCAGTCGTCTTTCTTTCCAAATAGCTCTGTGTGCATGAACCCCTCCAAATGCATACCTTGAGTCTGTATAAATGTTGATTTCTTTTCCTTTTGCCACCTCTAAGGCCCGGGTTAAGGCAATTATTTCAGCTTTTTGTGCAGAGGTATTTGTTGGCAATGGTCCAGACTCTATTACCTCTCTGCTTGTGGTAACTGCATACCCAGCATGTCTTTTTCCACTGATGATATAGCTGCTCCCATCAGTGAACCAGCTCTCAGCATCCTCGAGCGATGTCCTTCAGATCCAGGCGACTGGAGTAGGTGGCTTCAATGGTCTCCAGGCAGTCGTGGATCACTGGTTTTCCCATACTCCTGATCTGGAAGTCCCAGGGCTGGAGCTGACATAAGAGCCTTCTTTAGTTGGTTGAAGGCTCGTGTTGCTTCTGTTGTCCACTGAAGATCCCTGCTCCCTTCTGTGATTAAGTCATACAGGGGTTTAATGAACAATCCAGAGTTATAAATCCAAAGTCTGCACCACCCCGTCATGCCTAGAAAGATTCTCAGTTCTTTTACTGTCTGGGGTTTTGGGGTTTGGCATATTGCTTCCTTACGGTCTTGCCTCAAGGTCCTTTGTCCAGCACTCACTTCATAGCCCAGGTAAATCACTGTTTGTTTCACCATCTGGGCTTTCTTTTGGGATACCCAATACCCCTGCAGGCCCAAAAAGTTTAGGAGGCTTACCGTCCAATCCACACACGCCTCTTGGGTCCAGGTGGCTATTAAGAGGTGATCCACATACTGAAGCAGCTGTCCTTCTCCTGGTGGGGGTTCCCAAGATTCTAAATTCTTTGCCAGCTGTTCTCCAAATATGGTAGGGGAGTTCTTGAACCCCTGGAGTAGTACACACCATGTGAGCTGAGTTTTACGTCCAGTTTTGGGATTCTCCCATTCAAATGCAAAAATTTTCTGGCTGGTTTCATGGAGAGGGAGGCAAAAGAAAGCATCCTTCAAATCTAAAACAGGAAATCAGGTTAGTTCAGGTGTTAAAAGAGTTAACAAAGTGTAGGGGTTAGCAACCACTGGGTATAAATCCTTTATCTTATTAGCAGCTCTTAAATCTTGTACTAACCTGTATGATCCATCAGGCTTTTTCAGAGGCAAAATAGGAGTGTTAAAATGGGATTGACACTCTTTTAATAGTCCTATTTGCTAAAAGTTTTCAATGATTGGGCTAATTCCTTCTCTGTCTTCCCTTTCCAAGGGATACTGTTTAGCCCTTACCGATTGTTCTCCTTCTTTAAGCCGGATTTGTACTGGTGGAGCATTCTTTGCCCTATACCACTCCCTGGTATATTAGAGGCCCACACTCCAGGAACACCTGATCTTTTATTTTCTTAATAATTTCTTCTTCATTTTCAACTTCAATTTTTTTTTGTTATTAGCATTAAGCTTAACAATTTTACATATTTTTGATCTTTTACCTCCAAACTAATTTCCCCATTTTTAAATATTATCGTTGCTTCCAGCTGCTCTAGCAGATCCCTGCCCAAAAGTGCAGATGGAGCATTAGGCATATACAAAAATCAATGAATTCCTTACTGTTTTCCTAATTGATACTTTAATGGTTTGCAAAAATATGATTTTCAGGTCGGCCAGTCACCTTTTTTGACATTTTTTGTATTACTGCTACTAGTTTCTTTGTCCCTGGTTTACACCTCTCTTCTAAATTACTGGAAACTCTCCATGCCTCATCTAGCAAAGTCTCCACGTTCTGACTTGCTGGGCCTCACATCTTCTGGAGCTTTCACCTGATGTCACTTGTAAATTGCCCTAAAAACAAGTTTACCAATTGTTGTATTCCCTCATCCAATTCAGGATCCAGGGTGGTGTGTCGACTCATTGCTTCTCGCACCTGGTCTAAAAATTCAGAAGGAGTTTGAGAGGAATTTTGTTTAAAAACATAGACATAAGATAGAATAATATAAAATAGGGTGGATACAGTCAGGTTGGCTCTTGTGTTTCGGGAATTGGGGGTGGTTTAATTTTTTTGTCTCTTCTTCTTGAGTTTTCATACAATATACTTTGTTAGGATGTGTACACCTTTGATTTATTGAGCATGTGCTGCAACACTTCTTGGGTTTTTCTTTATTAGCTTTATTATCTTTCTCGAGAGCCAACACTAAAGGGTCAGAGGGTGGTCTAATTCCACAAGCCCTTTGCCACTCAGGGTGATTCCTAATGGTGAAAAACATGTCAGCATAAGTAACTTCATGCCATTTCTGCTCACGCCTAAGGAAAAGCATCAGCTGTATCAAAGTGTTATAGTCCAACGTCCCTGATGGGGGCCACTTCACCCCCTCCTCAAGTTTATAAAGTGGCCACCACTGTGTACACAACTTAATAAGCTCTCTTTTAGTTTCTGTATTCTTATGATCCACCAGCTCTTTCCAATATGCCAAAACACATCCTAAAGGACTACCTTTAGGAGTCCCTTTGCTTTTACTTGCCCCCATACTGAAAATTCTTTTCCTCTTAATGCCTTTTAACCTTATCCCAGCTCTGGAGCTTCACCTGGCAGTAACTTGGTACAAAGATCTTCCACTTATACACTTTTCTGACCCACACTTCTCAACAAACTACACAATGAAACACAACTCAGGGGTCACAGTCACAGCCCTCCCTTGGACAGGGAAGTTCTTTTATCCTGGGATCCCTCTCCCTGAATCAGTACTCCCAGAATCATTCCCCAGGTGATGTTGATGCTGGATGTCTCCTTAAGAGGTCTGGGCACAGAGAAGAATGAGCCCCTTGAGGGCTGGCCCTATTTGGACAACCTGCTCTTCCACCCCAACCTCACCATGTCTGACATCACCCACCTTTTCGGAGTGACATCTTAAAACATTAAAGAAAATTACTGGATTTTCTTTATAATTAAAATAGATTTTTTTAAAAAAGTTATATATATTTTTTAAATATTTATAATATTATTATTTTTATTACCTTTTTTTAATATTCATATTAAAAACTCTATACATTTTTAGCGAACAAAAAAATTATTGGTCATTGCTTCATTAATTAATTGACCACTATTGGCTATTGATTTCTTCCTTTTCATGTTAATTAGTCTTTTTATTAGTCCTTTTGTATTCTTTTTAATAATTTTCTCACACACGGTAAAAAGGGCCACTTTGGGTACATGGAGACATTTCTGGGGCACATTTGGGGCTGTTTTGGGTCTGGGGATGGAATTTGAAAGGAAGTTGAGGGTCAGAAGGACACTTAGGGGCATTGAGAGGGTACTGAAGTAGTGCTTAGGGATCCTGAGAGAAAATCTGGGCATCGAAGTGGCAGCTGGAATTCCAGGAGGCCACCTGGAGGTCAGGAAGGGGAATCTGGGTCCCTTTGGGGTCCAGGCAGGCACTTGGGGGCTCTGACGAGGCTCTCTGGGGCGCAGGAAATGATGGGAGTTGTAGGTGCAGGAATAATACGGTTTAATGGAACCGCAGAGCATCACAGGAGTTCTCGGCACAGCTGCAATGTCTCTCGGTGTGGCGCAGTGCATGATGGGACATGAAGTCAAGGCTGGAATGGCGCTCTACAGGAACAGTGGAGCATGATGGGAGCTGTAGTCCCGGAAGTGGCTCGAATCGGGTGTTTTGGGGTCCGGGAAAGCACTTGGGGGGCACTTTTGCATCAGAGCTGTGACTAGAGGTCCTCAGGGGGGAATGTATATGGTTCAGGAGCACTTGGGAGGAGCTTGGGGAGCTCTAACCGGGCTCTTTAGGACACGGGGCATGGCAGGAGTTTTAGGAGCGGAAATGTGTTATGAGGGACTCTGAAACTGC
This sequence comes from Muscicapa striata striata, assembly GCA_030060385.1. Taxonomy (NCBI): domain Eukaryota; kingdom Metazoa; phylum Chordata; class Aves; order Passeriformes; family Muscicapidae; genus Muscicapa; species Muscicapa striata. The sequence continues at coordinate 34,452 of JAREIS010000809.1, read as the reverse complement.
CGGGGATGAGAGGAGATTAATTCCCAGAAGTGGTTGCAACGGGCATCCATGAGGTTTGGAGAATTCAGAGGATTTGTGGACGCTTTTGAGGTGGTCCCAATTGGGCTCTGAGGGGGCACTTATGAATCCTGGAGGGTCTGGGGGACACTTATGGGACATGTGGAAGGTGGATACCAGGGGTTCTGTGGGGCATGGGGCATGACGGCTGTTGTCCAATGGGGCTAAATCGGTCTGTGGGGCATGATGGGAGTTGTAGGCAAAAAGAAAAGATGGCACCGACCCCAGGCACCGCCCCTGCGTCCCCGATCCCTGGTGTTGATTGGCTGTGGGCAGTGATGGGCGGAGGTGGGAGCAGCCCATTCAACCCCTCCTGTCCCTCCCAGGCCAGCCCAGTTATTCCCCAGTACAGCCCAGTACATTTCCAGTGCCCCTCCAGTCCCTCCCACTAGAGACCAGTTCATCCCCAATGCAGCCCAGAGCAATTCCAGTGCCCCTACAGGCCCTCTGAGTACACCCCAGTCATTCCCAATAAACCTGAGTTCATTCCTATGCCCTTCCAGTTTCTTCCAGTGTCATCCATAGTACACCCCATTGTCTCCCAGTCTTCCCCACAGTGTTCCCAGTTTGTCCCAGTATCCCCCAGTTTCACTCACAGTATCCCCAGTTTGCCCCAGTATTGCCCAGTACCACTCCCAGTATGCCCCAGTATGTCCCAATGTGTCTCTGTGCACCCCCACAGTCCATCCCAGTCCGCCCAGATTCCCCCCCACTCCCAGCATTCCCCATGTTCCCAGGTTGTCCCAGTCCTCCCCAGTATCACACCCAGCATATCCCAGTGTCTCCCATAGAGTTCCCACTGTTTCCCAGTATGGCCCAGTCCTCTCCAGTATCACTCCCACTATGTCCCAGTGTCTTCCACAGGGTTACCAGGGTTCCCAGTATGTCCCAGTCCTCCCCAGTGTTTCCAAGGAAACTTGAACTTCTCACGTGGCACCCAAACCCAGCAGTGGGGTCAGTGCAGTGTCCATGGCCACAGCCCCTTGTGGTGGCCCAGTGCAGGTTGGGATGATGATCCACCCTCACAGCTGGCCCAGAGCAGCTCTGCAGTGTTTCTGGTGGCATCTTGGGCTGGCACACACCTGAGGAGTGTGTCTGTAATGGGGAAATTCAGGAGTTTTAGAGTGCTTCAAAAATAAAAATAAAAATAAAAATAAAGGAGAAGCATCTCTTCTTCTCACTGCAGCCAGTTCTCCAACCTAATCAGGTCCCAGTGAGTGAGGACAGACAGGATGAGGTTGGGCAATGTGGAGCAAGGCTGCCCACACAGGGTCAGACCTCAAGGCACAGATTCTCTGAGCAGGCCAAACCTCCTGAGGAGAGACCCTGGATCAATATCAACCACAGAATGCTGCAATAACCTCTCTTCAAAGAGATCAGCAGTAAAAAATAGTCTTTAAAATAGGAATGCGCACTTCTTAGAAGCTCTTTGACATATTTCTCCATAAGTAGAGTTGAAAAACTTCCTGATGAACTGCACTAGACCAGAGGGAAATCAAGGCATGTTTTTTTAGGAAACCTCTGAAGAACTCCAAGTGAGAATCAAACTCCAAAGTTTCTTGAAGATTTAATGGGTCCCACTGAGAAACACAAGTGAGAAAGTGTCCCCAAGCCTCAATCAGAGCAGAGAACTGGAGGCAGAGATGACAGGTGGGGACAAAGAGAAGCCAAGTCTTGGTGCCCTGGGCACAGCAGGGTCTGTGCCACCAAGGGCTGGGAGGAGACACCTTGTCCTGAGCCACTGGGGCCTCCTGGCACAGCCCCAGCAAGGCTGGGCACTGTCACCCCTTGTCCTGCCCTCAGCATCCCCCCACATCCCAGTGGCCTCAGGGATCTGCTGGGACCAGTCCCTGGGGAGCCTTGGTCAGGAATGGCCCTGGGGGCTCCTTCGTGCTCCCAGGGACTGCAGGTTTTTCAAAATCTTTGGGTTTTGCTTTTGTGTGGAGTGTCTGAGAGCTTTGTGCAATCATGGCCTCCAATTATCTGCTTTAATTAGTCTCTTGAGAGCCCTTCTCAGTAACAACACTCAGTCTGGCTCATTAATACTTCAAGGTACTTCAGTTTTTTAAGGTACTTTGCTTTTTCCTTTCTTCTCTGTCTGAGAGATTTTTGTGCAATCATGGCCTCCAATTCTCTCCTCCAAGGAATCTATGAGGAGCCTGTGTTGAGCATGGACCTCAGTGGAACCCATTAATGCTTTGAGACATTTTGGGTTTTTCTTCTGCCTTGAACTCCTGGAAAGGAGGATCCTGCACCAAAATGTGCCTGTGGCTCTCTCCCTTCTTCTACGACAGATGAATATCCTGCATCCAAGGATCACAGAACAGGTCTAACACGGGGCTTTCCAAGGAGTACACGGATAAACACCACCTGATCAGATCTTGGCACTCTGAGGAGGGAAACCAGAAACCACTGGTCAGTTGGAGAAGGCTCCAGTCCACTTTGCCCCACTGTTCCCATGCCCAGGCCATGCTGGGGGTGCTCAGAGCTGGACCTAAACCTTCCCGTCACCTCTTTGTTTTGGAGGAGAGCAGGACATGTGCCACTCCCTCAGCAGCTGCCAGAGCGGGATGCTCATGAGCCCGCTGCTGTCTCCCAGCACTGGTATTCCCCCCATGCCAGAGATAAGGATCCACCTTGAGAGAGCCGTTGGGGCAGCGAGAGCTGCTGGTCCCAACTGATGTTCGGGCCCCTCCTGAAAGGGTGCTCCCCACAGACCATCTGGTGCAGCAGAATGCCCAGGGAGCAGATGGTAGCTGGCTTGCCATAGTACCAGCCAAAGTGGGTCCATTCTGGGGGGCTGTAGGACAGAGTTCCTATGGAATACAGATGGAGCTCATCAAGGGGATGCTGCTGCTCCCAGAGCCTGGCCCCAGCATCCCTGGGCATGCAGGGGCTGCCCCAGTGGCACATGGTGTGACCCACTGCCCTCTTGCCAGCACCTGGGACTTGTGTACAAACTTGGGATTGCAAAAGAAGCCAGTGGTGCTGGAAGAGGGCAGCAGAAGCCTTTGCAAGGCCCAGCTGTGACAAGGAAAAACCCACTCATTCTGGGGGCAAAGGCAATTTCTCTGATGGCCTCTAAACTGATTCTATTTCAGGAACATCAGCAACAGGGCTGTATTTGAGCACTGCAAATGTGGCCTGTGTGGCTTTAATTCTCTTCAACCTTATGCTCAGGGGCTCGGGAATGGACACAGGGGGACAGCAAAGGCCTTGGGGTGCAGGGATGTTCACACTCGAGCAGCACCAGCACGGAGCTTCAGCCCGCAATTAACCCCAAGGGAAACGCTGGGGAAAGGCTCCATTGCAGCCTTTCTTTACTCATTGCTGTGAAGGGATTGAAAGAAAAAGTGAACAAGCAGGGCCCGACCCCTTCTTCTTTGGGAGGAGCCATGAAGGGCTGTGAGGGGCCATGAAGGGTTGTGAGGGGCTGTAAGAGTCGAAAATTTTTCTGATCTGCCTCACAACCATCATCAGAAACTGAGGCTCAGGGACCCTCACCACTAAAGCTGCAGAGCTGAGTTTCTGGCCTAGCCGAGGTGGCAAGGACTGTTTGGAGTTTGCTATGCTACAATGCCCTGGAACAAGGTATTGGCTGTGGCGTCCTGTCTACCCAACAAGGTCTCCACAGGTGTGTGAACAATGGGCTAGTTCGAGATGGCGTGGGCCGTGTTTGTCCCTAGCTATGGACAGTTCGGTGGCTAGAGCTTGTCCTGATGCTACTGTCCACAGCGGCGGGTTCCACCTGTCCTCGCTTCTGCGTCCTGGAGCGACGATCCCTGTATACAATAAGTCCATAAATCTTCCCACCTTTTTGGCTAGAAGCCACCCGCTTTGGAAAGGACTATAAAGACACATCCCTGGACCGAAGACCCTCTGAGATCTCCCCGGACGACATCAGACATCTATTGGCCTGTTCCATGAGGATTCGTCTGAGAGTCTGGTAGCTATCCCTCCCCCTTCTCTCTCTCTCTCTTTTTCTCTCTCTCTTTTTTTTCCTCTCCCCCTATCGCATTTTTTGGTTTGGCACAAATAAAGTGCATTTCTGCAAGGTAAACTGACTTTGTCCCCCGTGGTGTCTTTTGCACTCTGAGATCCCTAAAAGAACCTCTCAGGCCTCTGTACATAGGACGGACCCTGACAGGGGCTGTGAGGGGCTGTGGGAAACTGTGAGGGGCTATGAGGGGCCATGAAAGGCCGTGGAAGGCTGTGAGGGGCTGTGGGACGCCAGGCACCTCATGGGACAAAGGGTCCATTGTGACACTGTGTAACCAAGGAGATTGTTGTTGGCAGTATAAAAGGTCATGGAACCAAAAGTCCATTGTGACATTGCGAGGCCTCAGGGAACCATGGAGACCATCATGGCCCTTCAGGATCCATTGGAACCAAGGGGCCATTGTGACACTGCAGGGCCTTGTATAACCAAGGGGTCATTGTAGCACATCAGGGCCTCATGGAATCAGGGGATCATAGTGACACTGTGGGGTTTCCTGAGACCATGGGGACATTCTGACTGTGGAGCCAAGGATACCATTGTTACACACTGTGACACCAAAGGGCCATTGTGGAACTGCAGGGCCTCGTGGAACCAATGAAACCATTGTGAATCCTGGAGACCATTCTGAGACTTTGAGGCCTCCTTGAATCAAGAGGTTTGGCAGGGCCTTGTGGAAACAAGGAGCTCACAGTGAAACAGCAAGGTCTGATGGAAACAAGGGGCCATTGTGGCAGCCTAGGTCCCCACTGAAGCAAGGGGCCATTGTGACACAGCCAGGCCATGTGGGGCCTAGGGGCCATTGTGTCATTGCACGGTCCCATGGAACCAAGGAAGCCATTTTGATACTGCAAGGCCTCATGGAAGCAAGGGGCCATTGTGCTACTGCAGAGCCAAGGAGAACATTGTGATATTGCTGGGCCTCATGGAAACAAAGATCTCTTGTGATACTGTGGGGCCTCATGGAAACAAGGGGTAATTGTAAAGCTGCAGGGCTCCAAGGATCCAAAAACATGGAACAGACCTGGTTGACTTGGTCTTCTGGGGCCACAACTGGTCCAGCTGACCTTGGCATGTTGAAGGTTGCTTCTCACCTGCCCCTGAAATTATGGAGTTCCATGCTTTCCTTCTTGTGGGATAGAACTGCCTTTGTCCTCTATGTGCCAAAATTGGGATACCTCCAAATTCGATTATACGCTTGGATTGTTCCCATATGAAACCTGCCAGGACAGACAGCTCTGTCTGGCCATGGTCTCTTAGGGGCCACCTTGTATCTGCCTTTAAAACACTGGGGGGCTGTGCTTTTCTTCCCACAAAAAAATCGTCTTTCATGTCCAGACATATATGACCAAATGAGAATCTGACTCTAAAATTCCTTGTATCCAATGATAGCTCCCAGACAAAAGCTGCCAGGAATGTCCAGGTTCCCTTGGGCTCCTGAGGGCCAGCTCCCATCTGCCTTTGAAAAACTGGGGCTCTGTACTTTTCTTCCTATGGGAAAGAGCTGTCCTTCTTCTCCAGATGCCCATGGACAAAATTGGGATTTGGCCTCCCAAATTGCAGTTATCCAAGGATTGCTCCCAGACAAATGCTGCCAAGACAAACAGGTCTGGCTGGCCTTGGCTTCCTTGAAGCTGCCTTTAATCAGCCTTCGAAACATTGGGGCTCTGCCCTTGCCTTCCTGTGGAGAAAATTGTCATTGCGTTCCAGGCACCCATGGCTGAAATGGAATTCCAGCTCAAGAACTCCAGAAATATCCAAGGGTTGCTTTCAGTCAAAGGCTGCCAGAACAACAGGTCTGGCTTGCCTTGGCCTCTGGTGAGTGCCTCTGATCTGCCAGCAAAACCCTGGGGTTCTGTGGTTTCCTTCCTATAGAAAAGAATTGTCCTCCTTGTCCAGGTGCCCTTGGCCTCATGCACATGAGCACTGTATGGGGACAAAGGAGCTCTGTTCTCAGTGGGGTGAAGACTGAGGACAGCAGATGAGAGCCATGGAAGGGATGGAAGCGTAGTTTTAGGGATAGTGGATACTTCTGAAACAGTGGAAAACAGCTGGAGAAAGAAAGAATTAATGCCAAGGGCTGCTGGAGTGGTCCAGACTGGACACAATGAGAGAGGAATTTCTCTCCAAGGGCAAGGCTATGGTGCAACTTGTTCCCCAGAAGGAGTCTGGAGCAGCCCAAGGCTTTGTGTGGCCAGGCAGAGGCAGGCAGGATGCAGAGCTGTCAGCAAAGGAAGGGGCCAGCCAGGTGGGGCAGCCGGGGGATGACGACAGCCTGCAGGGACAGAGGCGCAGGGCATGGACACCGTAGGACAGCCTGGGCTGCAGAGGGCACAGGGAGGGGCAGCAGCTGAAAGGCCCTGCCAGAGCCAACTCCTGCAGCACTTGGGCCATGGCTGCTGGCTCTGGGCCCTTGGCCAGCAGGGGACAAGTGAGCCTTGCTGTGCTGGGGCCTCATTGCCTCCTTGTCCCTGCTCAGCAGCCTGGCAGGGGCTGCCCCATGGTCCTGCCCTTGGCATTGCACATGCCCAGAGCCCAGTGCCCCAGGAAGAGCCCTGAGCAATGAGGGAGGGACAGGATGTGGCTTGCCAGGGGCTGGGGCTCAGGCCTTGGCCCTTTGCATTCCTGAAACACATCCAGGTTTGCTCAGCTTCCAAGACACCTTTCCTTTGTTTGTCCCCACCTGTCATCAGTGCCTCCATTGTTCTGATCTTACTGGAGATACTTTCTCAGTTGTGTCTCCCATTGAGACCCATTAAAACTTAGAGAAACTTTGAGGTTTGCATCTGACTTTGAAGTCTTCAGAGGTTTCTTCAGCTCCCTCTCAGGGACTGAGTTTCAGGGACTCAGCACCAAAGCCCTGAGAGGGTCATTAAAAGTCCTTGTGCTGTGTCTGTGCTGCTGAGCTGGGCTGGGCTCCTGGCTCAGAGGCAGCTCCCAAGGTAAACCAAGAAAAGCTTCAAAAAGACATTTCTGCTGAGGAGCAGCTCCTCTCCCAGCCCAGCAGGGCTGAGGGCACTGCCTGCAGGCACTGAGGGGACAGGAGCCAGGCACAGACAGGCTAAAGGCAATCAGGACTGGAAGGACATTGAGCTGAGACTTCATTTGGGGAAACATCTTCACAGCCATGGACATGGTGAGTCTGTGGGTGCAGGGCAATGTCCCCTGTGCTCCTGGAGGGATCTCCTGGAGCCAGCACAGCCCACAGCCTGGGGGATGTGTCAGGAGGACTCTCCCAGTTTCTCTGAGGCACAGCAGGAGGAGGAGGAGGATGTGTTGCAGAGCAGGGCTGCCCTGGGCACCATCAGAGGGACAGGGCAGGATGGCTCCTGCTGCCAGGGACGGCTGCAGGGGCTGAAGCTGGGGCTGCAGCCAGGGCTGCCCAGGGCTGTCCTGCAGAGCAGCTCCTGCAGCCCTCAGGGCTCTTGGCCAGCCCAGGGCATGTGCCACCTGCCAGGGCCAGCTCTCAGCCTGCCTGGCAGCTCCCCATGGACTGTGGGGAGAAGTTGGAGGTGGAAGGAGTGACCCCCATCAGGGCAGATTCCTCCTGCTGTGTAGAAGGTTCTACCTGGCCAGGGCTGCTCTCAGCTTTCTCCTCAAGGGAAGGGAAAGGGGCTGACAGGTGTGTCTGTGACACTGAGACTCCTGCACTGTGCCACTGGGCATCAGCAGATCTGCCTCAGATCTCCCTCACAAAGTGCCTCCTCACCCTCCTCTCCCTACAGACAGCAGCAGCAGCACCTTGGCTTGCAGCATCTGTGTTTGTCTGAGCTGCCCTTAAGGCCCTGGTGCCAGGGAGATGCCCCTGGGCCGTGCTCTGTCCTGGGAGGGATGTGCAGGGCAGAGTTGAGCCCCCAGGGCTGGGCTGGGCTCTGGCAGCACTTGCAGGGACAAGGCTTGGATAGAGAGAAACAGCTTCCAGTAGGCACAACTCCAGGCAGCAGAGAGCCAGAACACTCATAGATATCCCTCCCTGTTCAGCTGAACAGAGAAGGAGAGAAGGGTTTAAAGAGTTTGACTTTAAAACTGGTGACTTCAAGAAATCAATTTTTTTTCCCAGCACATTTTATGTGTGATTACCCTGAATTAGGAAGAGGTATAATAAGCAAGGGGCAGGTCTGTGGGACCAGCAGGTCTGACTATACTGGGGCACAATGAGCCTCGTTTTCCTTTTGGCCTGCCCAGTGTTAGGCTGAGAGTGATGCTGAAGATGAGATAGTAATTCAGCAGCATAAAACATAACTCAAAAAAGTTGTTTTTAATGATGGTCTCACACAGAAAAAGAAGGAGTTCTATGAGGATTCCTAATTAAATTGCACAGGATTAACTCAAGGAAATCTTTCCCAGCTTGTTAATGTGTTCTTTTAACAGCCCAATATGCCCAGAGTGAAGAAATGTCCAACAGCAGCTCCATCAGCCACTTCCTCCTGCTGCCATTGGCACACACGCGGCAGCTGCAGCTCCTGCACTTCTGCCTCTTCCTGAGCATCTCCCTGGCTGCCCTCCTGGCCAACGGCCTCATCATCAGCGCCGTAGCCTGCAGCCACCACCTGCACACCCCCATGTTCTTCTTCCTGCTCAACCTGGCCCTCACTGACCTGGGCTGCATCTGCACCACTGTGCCCAAAGCCATGCACAATTCCCTCTGGGACACCAGGACCATCTCCTACTCAGGTTGTGTCATTCAGCTCTTTTTCTTTGCCTTTTTCATCTCAGCAGAGTATTTCCTCCTGACCATCATGTGCTATGACCGCTACGTGTCCATCTGCAAACCCCTGCACTACGGGACCCTCCTGGGCAGCAGAGCTTGTGCCCACATGGCAGCAGCTGCCTGGGCCAGTGGCTTTCTCAATGCTCTGCTTCTCACAACCAATACATTTTCCCTGCCCCTGTGCAAGGGCAATGCCCTGGGCCAGTTCTTCTGTGAAATCCCACACATCCTCAAGCTCTCCTGCTCACACTCAAAACTCAGGGAACTTGGGCTTCTTGCAGTTAGTGTCTGTTTAGCACTCGGTTGTTTTGTGTTCATTGTTTTCTCCTATGTTCAGATCTTCAGGGCCGTGCTGAGGATCCCCTCTGAGCAGGGACGGCACAAAGCCTTTTCCACCTGCCTCCCTCACCTGGCTGTTGTCTCCCTGTTCCTCAGCACTGCCACATTTACCTACCTGAAGCCCCCCTCCATCTCCTCCCCACTCCTGGATCTGGCCCTGTCGGTTCTGTACTCGGTGATGCCTCCAGCCCTGAACCCCCTCATCTACAGCCTGAGGAACCAGGAGCTCAAGGCTGCACTGTGGAGACTGATGACTGGGTGGTCTCAGGAACATTAAACTGCTGGCCAATTTCTGAAAATCACCTGAAATAAAGTAATTTTTGATTGTACATTTTGGTTTTCTTTTGAAGGCTTTTCTGTTTTACTTCTTTAATGTTGTTGACAAAGAAATGTCACAATTTCCACCAGTTCTCATATTGTGTTTCTCCGCATTGTGTCAATGAGGGGCTTTGCTCTCAGTGGTGTTAAATAAATTAAAGGATCTTCAAGCCATGTTTTCCCCAGAGATGCCCCTTTTGTTCCCTTCTCTGGAGCTGCAGCAGCAATGTCTGTGTGCAGAGCATGGGCAGATCAGTGCTGGCACAGCAGCTGTGCCCAGCAGCAGCAGCACTTGGTGTTGCCAGTGCTGCTCCTGTGTCACTGCTCCGCTGCCCTCCTGCCCATTGTGTTGCTGCAGGGCCTGAGTGCTCTCGGGGCTGGGCACAGCCCTGGGGGTGGCAGTGCCGGGGCTGCAGCAGGGACAGGCCATGGGCACTGCTGGGGCAGTGCTGACGCCTCAGGGCAGGGCCTGGGGGCTCCAGGCTCCTTGGCCAGGCTCTCTCCAGAACACTTGGCCAGGCCAATGCGGAGCAGAGAAAATCCCCGTGAGCAGCCCCAGGCTGGCCTTGGGCAGGCTGGGGGCAAACAGCATGGCTGGTGCTCTGCAAGGGCCCTGCAAGGGGGAGACCCTGGCAAGGAGCAGCAGAGCAGGGGCTGATCCATCCCCACTGCGCTGGACACCCCAGGGCAGCGTCCCAGAGCGTCCTCATGCACCTGCCAACAACATCCCCCCTCTGCAGCCCTGGCCTCTCCCCCAGCTCACACAGGTGCCCCATCCTTGCAGGCACAGACACGGCAGCACTGGCTCAGGAGCCCCTGTTTGCATTGCACAGAGCAGGGGTCAGCACCCCATGGTGCTGCTGTGGGGAGATGGAGCTGAGTGAGCACAAATGCCATCAGCCCCTGGGGCCAGCAAGGGCTGGGGGACGGGAGGGAAACCACTCAGGTTTGTCGTGGCCTCTGCAGTCAGCCAGAAACTTTGTTCCCATCAGCCGTGAGTTTCCTGTCCCACTGCAAGATGTTGTTGCTCAGAGCCAGGGCTGCGGGGCATCTAAAGCCACAGTGCCCTGAGCATTTCCTTTGCTTCACCTTTGTTTTCCTTCTTCTTATCTGATCCAGATTTCTTCCTATTGCACATGCCTGTTCCCTCGTTCGGAAACAGAAATGTCCTCTCTGGCCTGAATCTCCACTTAAGTTTATGAGCTGGAAGCATTGGAATGTCCCTCGGTTACCAGGATCATCCTACAAGTGCTTCAGGAATTGTCTGCAGGCTCCTGCAGTGCCTCATGCTGCTCCCTTGCCAGAGGCACCACAGCCCATGGGGGCACATCTGGGCTGCTGTGTCTGGGTGTGGGGCTCCCTGTTCTGGGCAATGAGGAGGGGCTGGAGAGGCTCTGCAGGGCTGACAGGATGGGCTTTGGGGCTGTGTGGAGAAGCTGAGGGAGCTGGGCTGCTGGAGCTTCTGAAGAGGAGGCCCAGGGCTCATCCTGCAACTGCTCCAGGGGTGGTTTCAGAGAATCACAGAATCAGCCAGGCTGGAAAAGACCTTGGAGTTCATAGGGTCCAACCTGTGCCTTGACAGCACCTTGTCTCCGAGTTTCCTCATTTTCAGGATAAACAACCCGAGCTCCCTCAGCCCCTCTTCAAAGGACTTCTCTTCTAGATCCCTTACCAGCCTTTTTGCCTTTCTCTGGACATGCTCCAGCCCCTCCGTGTCCTTCCTAAATTGAAGGGCCCAGAACTGGACACAGCAGTTGAGGTGCTGCCCAACCTGTGCCGAGTACAGGGGAAGAATATTATAAACGTCATTTTACTCAGGTAAGCATCCCTATGTTTGTCAGCAACTTTCTGCTTCTTCTTTCTTCTTGCAACATCAGCTTTTTTACCCACAAAGATGACCTATTCCAGAAGGTTTAGGCTGCTTCACTTAGTACATGTCCATTTTTCTGTGAATGTGATCCTACAATTCCCCTTTCTATTTCTTGAACCAGCCAAACCTTCTTTATAGCATTCTCAGTCATGTCCATAATTCCCTTGAGTATACATGCTACAATCAATAACACAAACACTATTACCATCAACGCAGTAAGTCTCTGGATCAGAATATCTTTCAACCATTCAGTAATTCCCCAGCCTTTAAGCCATTCTCCCAGTCCTCCGTAAGTCACTGTTAATTTTTCAAATTCGCTTTCAATTGAGCCAGTTTCTGTTGAATTGATTCTGAGTGATCAGGAGGGTTCATACAACACATTCCTTCAAAATTCTCACACTCATGTCCTTGAGCTAACAGTAAAAAATCAATAGCAGCTCTATTTCCTAAGGTTGCATGCCTTATGCTGTCTATGTCTGTCAAAAGCTGTGTGATATCACTTCAGAGGTTAAGTTTATTTGTTTAGCATTCCAGCATCCCAATTTTCTGAGTGTCTTGAGTGCTTTTTCTGCATCAACTTGGGGTAAAAACAAAGAGTTTAGAACATGTGCAGGTTCATCCCAAAACTGTACTGTGTCATCACAGTGTGGAACTTAACTGATTTGCATCTCTGTTTCTCCTTGCCTTTGTAAAATTCTATGTCGTGTGATTTAGTCACTGCTTATGGTCTTGCCTAAACATGGTCAATTTTCCCATGTAACAAGGTCTGCCTACTGGGCTACTAGGAATTCCAGCCTGGGCCCTATCTCCACAGATCAAAAAGATTCCACTGGGTGATTTTAATCCATGTGTATTGTTGTCCCACACGTCATTGTATACCTTGTTTCTGGGGCAATAGCTCTTAGAATCATCTCTTCTGTGTCTATAAAGTACACTGCTAGGCTGTACAGGAACTTTAATTGACTTGCTATTGCCTTCTATTAGCTGCTTTCCCTGTTATGCATTACCTTTAAAATACAGACGTCTATCCTTTGGCAGTAACAATCCTAAAAAATTTAATTCTTGTGGTTCAATCTGCTCAATTGAATCTGTACGATTCAATTGCACTATTATTTGTCCCATCCAGCAGTTATTCCCATCAATCCCAGATTTCAGAGTTTGGCACATGGCATTAGCTTGAGTCAGATTCATTGTTGCCCACGTTTTGTTTTTTACCAGGTCCCTAAGTTGTGTAGCCTCAAACCATGGCACCCAATTCACACAGGTCCTAAAAGGATCCCCTGAGGTGGCCATAGAAAAACAAAAGGATTGCTGTCCTGTCTGGTTGGCAATTGTGACCCATATATTTTCCCTGGGATTAATTTGCACTGCAGGATATTTATTAGTTACTGTTACCCATAGCCCAACCAAGAGCATACTTACCTTCCCATTGATTAACCACATTTTTCCAGCTTGTTGATTTCACCAGATAATGAATTGGAATCTGAATACACTTGCTGCGCTTCTTGGTTAGGGGTACTGTATCTTTAGCCAATCTCCCTGTCACACCAGGCCAAAGCAATGTTCTTATCCTTGGGCTTCTTGGATGCTTGTGCCCTGTTGTAATTATTAAATCAATTACTTGTTCTGTTACCTCTGTTTCCTTTGTAAGACACGTTCATCATAAGGTACAAATCAAAACTTGACTATGTTCATACCATTGCTTTTTACACCCTGCACACTGATATAAAATCCAACAGGTACAGTCGCAACTGTCCTTGCAACTAAATCCACTAATTTAACTTTGTCTGGTCTCTTTTTCCTTGATGGATCAGTGGTTTAACAGCCACAGCAAATGCAGTAGCCATGTATCCCATTTTTTCCTCAGCTGTGCCTACCCTGGAGAAAGCTTCAATCATTTCCACCAAGGTCACAGTTCTTGGCAGACCCTGCAACAGTCGCTTACAAGTCGGATTGGCATTTTCTACAGCTAAGGACATAAGCAAAGCTCCTTTTCCAGAGTCAGTAAGCAGAGCTTTTTCTAAAGCACTTTTCAGCCTACCTAGGAACTGCATGCACGGTTCTTTAGTATCTTGCTTAATTTTCACATAAGAGGGAATTGGTTTCCCATCTTCTGGCAATGTTTTCAAAGCTTCCCTTGCCAGACCTTGTGACTGCCATAAAACTTCTAAGTGCAGTCATGCTTGTACCTGTGCATCGGTGAAGGGTGCCTGACCTAGCAATATATCTACAGAAATTCTCCTTAATGGATCCCTATAATTGCTTTCCGGATTGTTAACTGTGGCAATCTGACACAAATCAGTCCACCTTGTCAGCCATATCAACTCTTCCATAGGTGTTAGTATCAGTCTAGCTATTTGCCTGCTATCAAAAGGGGTTAAGAGTGATCCAGTAAAAATATTGTCAATAAAGGTTTCTGTATAGGGGAAGGTTAACCCATACTGCAAAACCGACTGTCAAGTTTCTTTAACAATTTTCTATTCTAGTGCAAACCACATATTTGGACAACCCCCTCCATTCCCATTACCTCCCCCCAGTTGTACCAGATATGCCATTGGAATAAATTCACCCTCAATCATTGCATCCTTTATCAGTCCTTTCTACCACAATTTAGGATCATCGTTGTCCCTGGCTCCATTTGTCTTTGTACTGTCAGTCTCTGTCAGCTGATCCATGGCTGCCATGTCATCTCCTATCAACTGCTCATGCAGTTTTGGTGGTTGTTCCAACTCCTGTAATTTCTCAAATAACTCCAATGCCATAAAAGTTGATCACCCATGGCCTGCAGAGTATACTGGCCATTGGTGATGGAGGTGTTGACAGAGGCAGTGGTGGGTACAGGCGGCGGGTACAAGGGACAGGTTGTGATGGAGAGATTGCAGCTCCCTGTCCCTTGGGCTCAATTTCCATCTGCTCAATTTGTGGTGGGCTCGGTGCCACTTGGGGGTTAAAAACACCTGGGTCCTGTGCTGGAGATAAGTTCTGTACTGTCTGTGACTCTCCTCCCTTTGCTTCCTCCAGCGAGTGTGCTGATGGAGGAGCAAAGGACGGAAAGCCGAGGTCATTGCCAAATCCTTTTACTGGATATGCAGACAGTGAGTCTGGCCCTAGAGCAGCCAATGCTCCAGCGGCAACATTTTGTTCTGCCTTCCTTTCCCAGATTACATTAATTACCAATTGGTTGTTGTCAGTTGTCTTGCCTCTTTTGTTCTATTACTTACTTTGTCCCACAGAAGCTGTCCTGTTTATTCCCATGTCTCTACTTTAAATGCAACATTTGCTTCTGCAGTGTTCCCTGCTCAATAATACCAGTTTTCTGAGGATAGCCTCATCATATTCAATTCCTCTCGTAGAAAGGATATGGAGGGAAAGCTTCACTATTGCACTTTTGTCTTTAGTTAAATTTTGTTCCATCTCCTCCTCCCAGCTGCTCACCTCACGGGGCACCTGTTGCAAGGACTATGCAGAAGAATTCTGCTTCGTGGAAGTTTTGTGAAACTTTTATAGTTTGTAAAGTGAAGTGTGTATCACTCAGAAATTCAAGACTTATCTCCCTTCAGTCTGCTCCCAAGGCAAGATGTTCATGGTCAGCTGGGAATTCCATCTCCCTGGCACCAGAGAGAACTCAGGACAGGACAGATGTCCAGCCTGGGTTTTCTCCGCAATTCCTGGGAGGGGGAAGATGCCCTGAGTTATGGCCCCAGCTGATGGACAGAACAGATGAGCTCTGCTGTGCCATGGGGGAAGTCCTGCTGCAGGAACCTCATGGAACCAAGGGTGAGTTGTGACATTGTGATACCTCATGGAACAAAGGAGACCTTGGTGACACCAATGAACCTCATGGAACCAAGGGTCTGTTGTGACACTTTGGAGCTACTGAGACCATTGTTGAGTATGGAACCTCATGGAACCAAAAGTCCACTGTGACAGATCAAGGTCTCACAGAACCAAAAAGAGCATTGTGACAGAGTAAGGCCACATGGACCCAAATCTCCATTGTGACACCACAGAACCTCATGGAACCAAGGGGCCTTTGAGACACTGCAAGGCCTCAGAGAACCAAGGAGTGCAAAGGTCTCAAACATTGCTTGCAAGGTTCTGCCTTGGGGAAGGTGTAAGAGTAGGTCCGAAGTTTCTCTAATCTGTCTCACAACCATCATCAGAGACTGAGACCCTGGGACCCCCACCACTCACTCTGGACCTGAGTTCTGGCCTGGCTGTGGTGGATGCTTGCCAAGGACTGTTTGTAGGTGTGTTTGGAGCTTGCCATGGTACACTGCTCTCGAGCAGAGTACTGGCTGTAGCGTCCTGTTCCACCTGTTTCTTGGAGCAATGATCTCCACATACAATAGTCCATATATCTTCCCACCTTTTGGCCAGAGGCCACTCGCTTTGGAAAAGGACTATAAAAAAGTGACTTTTCTAATAGGAATTCCAAGATCTCTTTCTCCCCAACGGATCGAAGACGCGTCTCGTCTCGTCAGACCACGAGGATGCGTTCTGTCTGTTGGTAGCTATATCCCATCATTACCCTCTCTCACCCTCTCTGTCTCTCTCACTCTCTCTCTCTCTACCACAAAACTGAATTGTAACAATAAACTGCATTGCTGCTTTCTGCTTAGCAAAACCTGTGTCTCTTGCCTTTTGTCTTTTGCACCCTGGGGTCGAACGAACCATCATGACTCCGGCTCGGATTGAGCGGATCGTGACAGAAGGGCAACCTCCTTGGTGGCACCTTGTCTCGTCACGCACCTGAGCAGTGTGTCTGATTTCAGTGGGGAAAGTTTGGAGTTGTAGATTGCTGAAAAAAACAAAAAACAAAACCAAAAAACCACCAAGAAAATCCCTGTTTGTCTGAGTGCAGCCTGTTCTCCAAGCGAAGCAGGTCCCAGATGAATGAGGATAGACAGGATGGGGTTGGGGAATGTGGAGCAAGTTTGTCCACACTGGCTCAGACCTCAAGGCACAGCTTCTCTGAGCAGGTCAGACCTCCTGAGGAGACACCCTGGATCAATATCAATCACTGAATGCTGCAATCACCTCTGCTTTATACAGAACAGTAATAAAATGCACCCTTTAAAACATGAATGAGTATTTCTTGGAAGCTTTTTGAATAATTTCTCCATAATTGGACCTGAAAACCCTGATAATGAACTGAACTGGACCAGAGGGAAATCAAGGCAGAGCCACGGTTTGTCAGGACTTGCTTGATTCCAGTGAGTCCCGTGGTGCATTTGGTGCTGCCAAGGAGCTCCAAACGATATTTTGGAAATATTGGCTGTCTCCCTGCAGTACTGCTCTTTCAAGTAGCTGCCTCTGTGCCAGGAGCCTGGCCCAGCTCAGCAGCACAGACACAGCACAAGGACTTCAATGAACCTCTCGGGGGTTGGGGCTGAGTCCCTGAACATCAGTCCCTGAGAGGGAGTTGGAGAAACCTCTCAAGAATTCAAAGTCAGATTCACACTCCAAAGTTTCTCCTACTTTTAGTGAGTCCCACTGATAAACATGAAGGAGAAGGTTTCCCAAGGGTTGAATTACAGGAGAAATGGATGACAATCATGTCAGGTAGGAAAAAATAGGATAAAGGAGGAAAAGAAACGTCTCAAGAATTCAAAGTCAGATTCAAAGTCCAAAGTTTCCTGAAGTTCGAATGGGTCCCTCTGAGGAACATGACTGAGAAGGTGTCCCCAGGTGCAGGTTTACTGTTTATACGTTGTATTTTTAAAGTGTGGGTTTATTGCTTTTATGATACATTTTTCAAGTTTGGGCTTATTTTTTTAATGCTACATTTTTTGGTGGGTTTTTTTTCTTTTTCCAAATGAAGCAGAGACGAGTCTTCTGAGTTGCTTTAGAAAGGGTGATTTATTTTCTATACAGGCAGAAAGGTGAAGCTTGTCTTTCAGATGGTCACAGCATGGCTTAGAAGTCACAAGACTTACAACTACAAGGTCTTTTAAGGATTTATTAACCAATGGAACATTGTCAACAGAGATATTTATGTTTCTAAGTCAATGCTAAGATATTTCATCTTATTGACTCATACCAGAGAGTGAAATTTCTTACCCAATTATATCACAACACACAATCTGACATTACTGTACTCTAAAATGTCTAAATGTACCTTTATTTTTTCTATATCTTAAATTCTAAAGCTAAACCTATCTCAACTCTGCTTAATTCTAAGCTTTGGCTTAGAGGCCCTATGTTCGGAGAATTCTTTGCATTCTGATTTCCAGCACCCAGGTTCCAGTTAGAGCAGAACAATGGAGGCACTTATGACAGGTGGGGACAAACAAGGGAAAGGTGTCTCTGATGCTGAGCAAACCTGGATGTGTTTCAGGAATGCAAAGGGCCAAGGCCTGAGCCCCAGCCCCTGCCAAGGCACATCCTGTCCCTCCCTCATTGCTCAGGGCTCTTCCCGGGCCACTGGGCTCTGGGGATGTGCAATGCCAAGGGCAGGACCATGGGGCGGCCCCTGCCAGGCTGCTGAGCAGGGACAAGGAGGCAATGAGGCCCCAGCACAGCAAGGCTCACTTGTCCCCTGCTGGCCAAGGGCCCAGGGCCAGCAGCCATGGCCCAAGTGCTGCAGGAGTTGGCTCTGGCAGGGCCTTTCAGCTGCTGCCCATCCCTGTGCCCTCTGCAGCCCAGGCTGTCCTACGGTGTCCATGTCCTGTGCTGACTCAAGGGTTCAGTGATAGGAAAAGGAAGGACTGAAATTGGGACTTTGTGATGGGTTTTATGGAAATGAGTAAATTGTAGTACACATGTAGCAGCTGCATATAAGCATCTGGCTTTTAGAATCGGGTGTACACGTAAGGTTAGGTGTTATCCCCTGCTGGACCTCAGGCCTGAATAAATGATGCCTTCTCTAACATCAAATTAGTGTTAAGTAGTCTTTTTCTGATATTTTGGAGATTTGGTAACAGTTCATGAGTTGACCCTGGAACTAAGGTTTCAACTGTTGCACCGTGGAATGCCATAGAACAAAGGGTCCATTGTGACAAACAGAGTCCCATAGAGCCAAGGGCCATTTTGACTCTGGGGCTACCTGGAACCAGAATCCATTCTGACACAGCAGAGTCATATGCAACAGAATGTGTCACAGAATCAGCAAGGTTGGAAAAGACCTTGGAGATCATCAAGTCCAGCCTGTGCCCTGACAACACTTTGTCTCCCCTGAGCCTCTTCTTGTCCAGGATAAACAACCCCAGCTCCCTCAGCCACTCCTCACAGGACTTGTGTTCCAGGGGAGGAATCAAATGCCATGGTCCTGCTTGCCACACCATTTCTGATCCATAGGAGTCTGAGGGGTTGGATGAGGGAAATGGTGGGGATTGGTGGGGACAAAGTCTGATTGATTGTCAGCCATGAAGGGTCTTGAATTTCATCTCTTCAGCTTGCATTAAAATGTGCTGGGGGTCAATATCAATTGGAAATGGCTGATACCAATGTCGAAACAGGAAATAAACAATACAAAATTGTTCTCTCTGCATTATTTTTGATATATAATATTAATTTTGAATACACTTCTGAAATTTTTCTAATTAACCACAGAAGAATTGAAAACTTGTATTATTCCCAGGGGCTTTTCTTTTCTTCTTCACATTTGTTTTGAACAAATGTGTATGAGTCTTTGTCACTGAATTCCTGAACAGAAGAACTCAAGAAAGGAGAGGCATCTGAAGTTGTAAAATTCATCAGCAGCCTCAAAGTGGCTGAGGATCCATCCTCATCAGAGCAGGAATGAACAGAAACGGGCACAGCTTTGTGGCTGCCCCAGCTCTGGGATGGGCCCTGGGCCTGGAGCAGGAGCAGCTCTGCAGGGCCCCAAGGCCGGGGCTGTTGTGCTGGCCTGGGCAGATGGGATGGCAGCAGGGGCTGCAGAGCTCTCAGGAGCTCAGGGAGAGGGGAGCAGGGCACACACCCACTGACCAAACACAATGACCAAACACTGACCAAACCCATTGACCAAACCACATGGATCTGCCCCATGACCACACCCACTGACCAACCCTTAGCCCACACACCACTGCCCAGACCCCCCTGACTACACCCACTGACTACACCAACAACCCACCACCACTGACCACCCAAACTGATCACAAACCACTGACCACCCCAAATCACTACACACAATGACCACTCGCCACTGACCATCTCCATGGGCCACTGTGGTAATTGAATAGACTGAAATTGGAGACACAAACCTGAGACCCTGGCAAACTGGGCATTGTAAAGATGTTAATTAGCACATCCAAAAGTAAACCCTCTTCCTAGCCCTAATTATCGGTTGATCTGAGAGCTTTTGCCATAAAAGGTCAAGTACTTAAGCATTAGACCTTTGCCCTCAGGAATTCCCTATGCATTGTGAACCTGATCCCCTGACTCTGGTATTTGATTCCTGCTTATCCTTGGATAACATCACTTTTGGATACTCTTTCATGTGGATTAAAGGATATCCTGGCAAACATCACACTCATCCTTCTATTAATGCAGCCACACTATCACCAAGCTAAGCTGGTGAAGTTGTCGCTAGGGGAGAACCCCCAAGCGATGCAACACCTGGGTACCCCCAAAACTTACCTGGATAACCTGGGTACCCCTTGAACATGTGGATCACTTGAAACCCCTGGGGCCCTCCCAAACTGATGACTTTAAAATCCTCATTGCTTTGACAGGATAAACCTAGTGTCCCTAAATCCCCATTGCCTTTAATGGGTAGACCTGGTGTCCCTAAATTCTTATTGACTCCAGTGGGGCAGACCTAGAGTCCTGTTTATCCCTATTTATTTCCCAGTGTTCCCACTTAGGCCCCAGTGCTCCCAGTAACCCCAGTGTCCCGCCTTAGCTGCTCCCAGTGCTCCCAGTTTAACCAGTAACCTTTTCTGCACAAGCCCTATTAAGGGGTAGACCTGGTGCCACTAAATCCACATTGACATGAATTGGGTAAATCCAGTGTCCCTCAAGCCCCAAATGACTTCAGTATGGTGGATTGGTGTCCCTCAGTCACCTTCGAATTCAGTGGGTAGATGCTATGTCCCAACATTTTTGGTGATAAAAATCCCAATTTTGGGGTTGCAACTCCAAGATTTTGGGCTGAAAACAGAGATTTTTGGGCTTACCTAGAGACACAGCTCCTGCATGGGCCACAGGTGTGGGATCAGGGATTCAGGATTGGCTTCCAGGAATTCATCCAAGACCTCCAGAGCATCAGCACCTCGATCCTGGAGTGGTAATTCCCAGACTTCAGCCAAACATTTCTCTCAAATTTACCCAATTTTCCCAATTTTAGCCCCAAATTTCCGCAAAATCCCATTTGACTTTAATGGTAGACCTGTTTACCCTAAATCCTTATTGATTTCAAAATGGCAAATGTGATGTCCCGAAATCCCCGCTGACTTTAATGCAGTAGGCTTGGTGTCCCTACATGCCTATTGCATTCAATGGAGTAGGCCTGATGTCCAAAAAATCCCTATCGAGAGATTAATATTACAAGAGACATGACAACTGAGAGATGTGGTATAAGATGATTTATTGCTTTATTGCATCAGTCTCATAGAAGGGTGAGACATTAAAGGTGTGACATCCAATGCCATAATATCAAAAGCCACCTCATTCTTAGTTACAATGCCTTATGTTAGTTTTTTAACCAAATACTTCTATGAAGGTTGCTAGTGTCTCTTTACACCTTTCATTAATTGCTTTGCTTCTCATGGCTTTGCTGCAATATGTCATTTTACAAACAATCATATAACACTTCACAAACCCATATTGATACATCTTAAGCTCCTAACTAACTTTCTAACAGGCTCTATTGCTAAACGTTTAAATCTTCTCCTATCTTAGTTAACATATTGCTTTGCTTTCATAATGCATATTTCTGTTTACTTAAAACATATTTCTACACAAATACAAACTTATATTCTTGTTTCATGTCTATTTTACTTTTAATGCTCTAAGTCTCCAAGCTTTCTAGAAGGTCTTAGGTCAAACTTTGGGTCCATCTCTGTCTCTGAGCCTGCACGCACAAGGCACTGAGAGCTCTCCATGCCTGCATTTCCCACACCATTTTCATCTCTGCCTCCAATTTCCTGGCTGGCCCCTTCCTTTGCTGACAGCTCTGCATCCTGCCTGCCTCTGCCTGGCCACACAAAACCTTGGTCTTGATACCAAAAGGTTTAATTTAATTTTTACTGTGCCTATGAAATTTCAGCTCAGGAAGAAGGCTTGCAGGGGTTGCTTTCCCAGCAAGGATGATTGGATGAGTATAAGAAGACATCTGGCTCAAGGGTGCAGTGGTAGAAAAAACCAAGACTGAACTTGGGAACTTGGTGTGGGATTTATGGAAATGGTAAAGGGCAATAGACATGTAGTGAGTGAATATAAGCAACACCAATGTAGAATCACATGTCCATGTAAGGTTAGGAGTTATCCCACATTGGACCTGAGGCCTGAAAATATTAGTGAAAACAAATTTGTTTTAAGGAGTCTTATTCTGATATTTCTGTGATTTGGTTACAGCAGGATCTCACAGAACCAAGGGGTAGACTGTGAAACTATGGAACCTCAAGGAACCAAGAGGCCTTTTGACACTGTTGGAGCTCATGGAACCAAAATCCATTTCAACAGAGTGGGGTTACATCAAACCTATGGTCCCTTGTGACACTGCAGATCCAAGGAGACCATTGTGGCACTGAGAAACATCAATGAACCAAAAGCCCATTGTGACAGAGAAAGGCCTCATGGACCCAAGGGGTCATTGTGACACTGTGGGGCCACATGGAACCAATGGTTCATTGTTATACTGCAGATCCAAGGAGGCCATGGTGGCACTATGGAACATCCTGCAACCATGGGTACATTGTGACACTGCAGGGCCTCACAGAGCCAAGGAGTCCATTGTGACACTGTGGAACCTCACGGAACCAAGGTGATCATGCTATACCACAGAACCTCGTGGAACAAAGGGTCCATGGTGACACCGCAGAACTGCTGCTGAGAGTGTGAGAGCTCATGGAACAAGAAGTTCATTGTGACCAAGCGGCCATTGTGACACTGTGGATCCAAGGAGACCATTGTGACACTCAGGAACCTCATGGAACAAAAGGTCCATTGTTACACTGTGGGACCGGGTCCATTGTGATACTGTGGTGTGGGAAGTGCAGGCACAGAGAGCTCTCAGGGCCTTGTGCATACAGGATCAGAGACAAAGATGGGTACAAGGTTTGACCTAAGACCTTGGAGAAGGCTGAAAGTGAAACAGACATGAAACAAGGATATAAGTTGGTAGTTTAAGTAACAATATATTTTAAGCAAGCAGAAATATATATTATGTAAGCAAAGCAATATATTAAATAGGCTAGTAAAACATTTTAAAGTTTAGCAGTAGAACCTGTCATAAAGTTAGTTAGAAGTTTATGATGTATCAATGTAAGTTTGTGAAGTGTTATATAATTGGTTGAAAAATGATGCATTTCTGCAAAGCCATGAGAAGCAATGCAATGATTGATTGGTGTAAAAGGAGGCTAGTATTTGAGGAAGAATTTGATTGGCTAAAAAACTAAAATAAAGCGTAGGAACTAAGTATTAGGCGGCTTCTAACAGTATGGCATTGGAGGTAACACCTTTAATGTCTCCCCCTTCTGTGAGACTGATGCAATAAAGCAATAAACCATCTTTTGCAATGTCTCCCAGTTGCCCCATCTCTTATATGATATTAATGTCCCAATAGGGATTTAAGGACATCATATTTACCCAATTGAAATCAATGAGGATATAAGGACAACAAGTCTACCTTACTAAAATCGATAGAAATTTAGGGAAACAAGGTTTACCCCATCTAAGTCAATTTGGCTCTATGGTCACCAGGTCTAGCCTGTTGAAGTCAAAAGGGATTTAAGGACACCAGGTCTATCCTTTAATATCAGTGGGGACTTTGCAGACATTTGGTGCTCAAATGGGGAAATGTGGGGAAATTTGGGGGAAATCTTGGGCTGAATTCTGGGAATTTCTGCTCCAGGATCGTGGTGCTGATGCTCTGGAAGCCCTGGATGAATTCCTGGAAGCCAATCCCTAATCACTGATCCCACAGCTGCAGATCATGCTGGAGCTGTGCCTCCAGGAAAGCCCCAAAATCTCCGATTTCAGCCCAAAATCTGGGAATTCCGAATCCCAAATCGGGATTATTAGAACCAAAAATTTTGGGACATCAGGCCTGCCCATTGAAGTCAATGTGGATTTAGCGACATCAGGTCTACACATCAATAGGGCTTGATAGGGAAGGGTTACTGGTTAAACTGGGAGCACTGGGAGGGTTAAGGGGGAGCACTGGGGGAGGAGCTGGAACCACTGAGGGGGAACTGGAAGCACTGGAAGAGACGAAAGGGGCAAAATGGGAAAACTGGGGATCTACTTGGTGAACTGGGAGAACTAGGAGGGCAAATTAGTCAAACTGGGAGCTATTCTGGGAGCACTGGGTCATAACTAGGTCCACTGGGAAGGATTAGTGGAGATAAATTTGAATTACAGAACACCAGGTCTCCTCCATTGAAATCAATAGGGATTGAGGGATACCAGGTCTAGCATTAACGTCAAAAGGGATTTTTAAGGACATCAAGTCTGCCCTGTCAAAATTATGAGAATTTAGGGACACCAATTTTGGGGGACTGTAGTAATACTGAAAAAGTTTAGGCCACAGTGGACATGCCTGAACAAATCCAGGCCTTGCTCTGTATTGTGTGCACCAGCCAAACTATATTTAGCTGCTTTTCTCCATGTTTTGCTGCCTAGTTGTTTTTCTGCATATTTTACTGTTCTTTCACACGCTTAGCTGTTTTCTGTATATTTCTTAGTTTAGACCAGTGTTTATAACAGGTGCACTGCATGAGCCATTTTCAGGTGTTTTTCGACAACTTGTTGAGACCCTTCAAGGCTACTGAAACATAAACTGTGCTAAATCAGGAGAGAAGGAGCTGAAAAACAGAATGCTGAGATTAGAAAACCCAAGATAAAGGTGGGCAGGAAGCTTTTGACAATCACCAATCATTGCCTCTATGGGGCTCGTGCAGGGCGCGTGAACATCATAGAACCACCAATCAAGAAATGCATGATCGCATAGATAGTAGTTTTAGAATATATAACTAGGGCTAAAAAGTAAACAATAAATTGGCTTCTGCATAATCATATTGGTTTGCTGTGCAGAAGTCCTGTTTCTCCCACAGGGGATCCCAGGGTTTTTGGTAGATTCAAGTGTCCAAGGGGTACTCAGGTGCACCCAGGTGATTTCTGGGGGTACACAGGTGTACCCAGGTGATTTTGGGGATATCCAGGTGATGTTTGGAGCACCCAAGCATCCTGTCTCACCTTGACAGGCTGGGAGAAGATGATGGCCACTGTTTCATCCTCCCAGTTGACATGCACACAGATGACCCTCAGCAGTGGAGGGGGGGCTGTCGGAGGGCACCCCAACATTCAGGGGTAGCCCAAAACTCCAGGTGACGACCGCAGGGGTGGGAGGAAGCCCTGAGTTACCTTGGGAGAGGATGCAGTGCAGGTACACCCAGGTGCTTTTGTCTGTGGGGTCGGTGAAGACGGCTTTCTGCATGAGGTCCAGCTCTGAGGGGGGCAAACAGGGCACCCCAAAATCTCAGGGGAGCAGCGGGGTCACCCAAATTGATTCATGACAAAACTTTATAACCCACAAAGTAAGTTATAGGTATTTATTTTATTCAGCACTGAGGTGCACGGGGGATAGCTCCTCTAAAAACATGCACACCTTTGGCGACTTGCACCTCTTTTTTTATTCTCTACAAACTAGGATTGCACAATGCGCCTAATACATATTCATTTCCCTACCCTGCCAGTCTCTGCTCCGTATTAAAATTAGCTCCACTCCTCTTTGTTACTGTGCACTGCTCTGTGTTGTTTGCTCTGGTGGTCATCTGGGGTCTTTGGGATGACGTAAACAGTCTTCCTCTCAGTTGAACTTTTCACCTCGCCTTCTTTGCGTGTGCGTGTTAGACTTTGGTCACTTTCCAGAGCTTGATATAGGTTTTGGCTGGCTTGGGGTCTAAGGAATCCCCCGTATCTGGAAGGGGCCTCGCTCTTCCATCCTGTTTGTGCATTCTTGGCCCTCTATCTTATCTTGTAGCCTTGCTCTGTGCTCCTGTTTTTGCAAAGACAGCAAATGATAAGCACTCATAGAGTCTTGTCACCCCTGTAAGAGTCGGTCTGAAGTTTCCCTGATCTGCCTCACGACCATCATCAGAGACTGAGACCCCAGGACCCCACCACTCACTCTGGACCTGAGTTCTGGCCTGGCCGAGGTGGATGCTTGCCCAGGACTGTTTGTAGGTGTGCTTGGTGCTTGCCATGGTGCACTGCTCTTGAGCAGGGTACTGGTTATAGCGCCCTGTTCCTGCACCTGTTTTTGAGCAACGATCTCCACATACAATAGTCCATAAATCTCTCCACCTTTTGGCCAGAGGCCACTTGCTTTGGAAAAGGACTATAAAAAGTGACTTTCTTAAAGAGACTTTGAGATCTCTTTCTCCCCAATGGATTGAAGATGTGTCCATTGCCTGAAGACCACGAGGATGCATCCCATCTGTTGGTAGCTATATCCCTATTCTCTCTCTCTCTCTCCCTCTTTTTACTTTGTTTCCTTTACCTCTTTCTCTCTCTCTTTCCCCTCTATCGCAAAGCTGAATTGTTGGCACGCAATAAACTGCATTGCTGCTTGCTGCTGAATAAAACTTGAGTCTCTCTGCTTTTTGTCTTTTGCACCCTCAGGTCAAATGAAGCATCACGACTCCCACTCAAGTTGAGTGGATCGTGACACCTCCCTTCTAGTTAAAGCATCCTCCTGTATTTTTACCCTTAACTCTTTAATTTTAATTCTCCCTGTTTCAGTGCCACAATGGCTCCTTGGTTCTACAGGCCCCACAGCTTCATCCTTGACCATTGGTTCCATAGGGGTCCTGAGTCCCACAGCTGTCCCCCAGAATCCATGAGGCACAAGAGTGACAATGGTCTCTTTGGTTCCATGAGGTTCTGCAGTGTCTCCATCCTTGTCACAACTGACCCATGGTTCCATGAGGTTCTGCAGTGTCACCATGGTGTCCTTGGACCTGCATTGTCACAACTGACCCATGGTTCCATGAGGTTCTGCAGTGTCACCATGGTCACTGTCAGAGGCTGGATGAGATCAATGTCCCAGACACCTCGGGATGAGCTGTCAATCAGTCACACAGTGGGTTGGTGCTGACCCAGGCCCTGATTGCCCAAGCAATCTCAAGTCCAACCTGGGGAGAGACCCACGAAGGCCCAGGGGCTCAAAACACAGAGCACGGGCTCAGTCCATGATCCATACCCTGCCTTCTCCTGGGCTCTGTGTCACACCAAAGGAAATGCTCCACACCCAACCCTGGAGCCCCAGCCCAGCTCTTGAGTGACCAAATGACCAAAAGTCCCACCTGGGAGAATGATCCAGAAAGACTAAAAAGAATTTAAGGCTGACCACTAGGCAAGCACATATCTTGACCCTACCTCCTCTTGGAATTTCTATCTGAACGCCACTGGAATCCAGGAGTTGGTAGCTGTGTGTGCATGCATCTTTTTTGTCTTTCTCTCTGCGTCTTCTATTTCTTCTGTTTCTGTCACATGATAAATGTGATTTGTGCTAACTAAATTGTAACTATATTAACAAAATTGTTGCTTCATATCAATAGAAAATTGTATTCAATTGTTACAAAGAAAAAAAAAAAAAAAGAAAAAAAAAAGAAAATGGTTAAACAAAGCAGATGAAATCCTCCAGATGTTCAGTGGGAGTATTAGAAGAAGGATGTAGGTTTGATAACAGCAGCTAGAAATAAAAATTTTTGACCTTGGAATGGGCCAAACTGGGATGATTCCAGGCATTGGACACTGAAATAAGGTTTGTTGTGGGAACATATGCTTAGTTACATAACCCAAAGCTTAGTGCTCTTGCGCTACCTGCAAGGTCACTCAGTGAACACGAGGAAGACCCAGAGCATTCATCGGAAATAAGACCCCAGAAAGGATGAGACACCCCTAACTACTAGTAGAGCATGCCAACGTAACATAGTGACATAGATTTTAGGAATAGAAACTAGGAGGAGCTTTCCAGAACATTCTGTATTAATATGTATTAACATACAGTATGTAAGTAGGATTTTTATTTTGATTGCTTTGGTATGGGAGGAAGGGCGAGCCCCTACCTGTACCCCCAGTCTGTGTACCCCTGGTCAGTTTTGCTTATGCTTTATTCAAACCTCAATTATACTAAATTACTCACTGTCAAATTTTGTATATACTCAAATATATGTATTTGATATACTTTGATTGTATCCATTTATATACAATTGCTGCTATTAAAAAAATTGCTGCTAAATTTAACCTTGTTGTTTGATTAATTGGACAAATAGAACATCATTCATAACAGTCCTCTTCCAAATTTTGAGTAACTTGTGGGAGGGGATTGCTAGGCAGGGCCATCGGCTGCTGAGATCCTGCCTGCTTCCCCCTCCCCCCAGAGTGGCCAGACTGGCCCGTGGTGTGGCTGGAATGCTGCCCCTGATGAGTTTTTCCAGAAACCACTGGGCAAGGGGGACAGGGAGCCATCGGCCCATGGGTGCAGCCTCTGAGTTCTAGCCTGGCTGTTGAGATCCTGGCCCCCCATCCCAGAGCAGCCCCTGCCATTCTGTCCTGGGCCCCTGCTATCCTGGCCCAGGCCTCCAGCGCAGCCACCGAAAAGGTTTCCATCATAAAATAGCTCTGGGCTGTGGCCCAGGAGAGATCACTTGACCATCTGCAGGCCTGGGCAATATATGAACTCTTTCACTGCCCAGAATGTGACTTGCAGACACTTTGTTCTCTCTCCTGAGTGAAAGAAGAGGACCAAGATAGGCACAGAAACAGCATGAAAACATCGAGGTCAGATAAAAGGAAGAGTCAGGTCTCAGATGACAGAAGGAGGTGAGTCGTGGGCTGAAATTTCCCTTTTTTTAAGCTGTGGAGAAGAGATTCTTGTTTCCCTATAGCTCATAGAAAATGCATTATGGCGTGGATGAAATGTTATAACTGTAGACATGAGCAGAGGCATTTGTGCTAAAGAAAGATGTTGAAATGGCTGTGATCCCATGAGAAATTTGAATAGAGAGGAGAGAGATGAAGATCCCTCCTGTCCCACAGGGAAGAGAAGAAGAAAGAACTCTGTTTTCAAAGATGAAGAGAGCTTTTGTTTGAACTATTATAATCTTTAAAGTGTGCCCCATAAGTTGATATGGTCCTCACAATTAGTTTTGGGATAACTGTAAGTCAAGGAAGGGATTTCTACACAGTGATCCCATTTACATTCTCCTGAATGGCTGATTCACTGTGACACAGAGGCCAGGAGAAAACTTTTCTTGTGGAGAAATCTCCATAGATTGAAGTTCTCCTCACCCAAGGAAATTGGTGAATAGCTATTTTTAGAGATGGTAAACTGACTGATCTGTTTCTGTACGTTATCAGTATGAAAGAAAAGAAGTTGTGGGGGGAAGAGTAGTGTTCTGAAAGTTTTATTCTGAGGTGTTTTTTTTCTCGTACTTTCCTTGTACCCTTTAAAGTTTGAGCCTGATTTGCCTTCCTCCTAATCCTATCTCACAGCAGTAAATGAGTCAATAATTCTAGTGGATGCACTGGCAATTTGGCCAAGGCTAAATCCACAACAAACTTAAAATTGAACTCTTCTTTCTTGAGCTCTTCAGTTTGGGAATTCAGTGACAAAGGCTCATAAACATTTCTTCAAAACACTCAAACAATAAATGCCCCCAGGAATAATTTAAATTTTCAATTCTTCTGTGGTTAATTAGGTAGATTTCAGAAGTGTATTCAAAGTGAATATACTGTATATTATATTGAAAGCATTGCAGAGAGAAGTGTTTTGTCCTGATAAGTTTTCTTTTGCATATTTATAGATTGATACCAGCAATGTCCAATTGATATTGACCCCCTGCACCTTCTCATGCAGTCTGAATAAATATGAAAATCAAGACCCTTCATGGCTGACAATCAATCACACTTTGTCTCCACACCCATCCCCACCACTTCTGTCATCCAACCCCTGGGACTCCAATGGATAAGGAATGTTGTGGCTAGCAGGACCTTCTCTTTGTCCCCACCTGTCATCTCTGCCTCCAGTTCTCTGCTCTGATTGAGGCTTGGGGACACTTTCTCACTCGTGTTCCTCCCTGGGACCCATTAAAACTTCAAGAAACTTTGGAGTTTGATTCTCACTTGGAGTTCTTGAGAGGTTTCCTAACAAACCACTGCTGTGCCTTGATTTCCCTCTGGTCTTGTACAATTCATTAGGAAGATTTCCTATGATAGTTATGGAGAAATATTTCAAAGAGCTTCTGAGAAATACAGATTCCCATTTTAAAGGATGTATTTTATTCCTGTTCTCTTTGGAGCAGAGGTGACTGCAGCATTCAGTGATAGATATTGATCCAGGGTCTCTCCTCAGGTCTGGCCTGCTCAGAGAAGCTGTGCCTTGAGGTCTGACCCAGTGTGGACAACCTTGCTCCACATTCCCCAACCCCATCCTGTCCATCCTCATTCACCTGGGACCTGCTTTGCTTGCAGAGCTAGCTGCACTCAGGGAAAGAGAAGTTTTCCTTTTTTTTTTTCTTAAAACAATCTAAAACTCCTAATTTTCCCCACTGAAAACAGACACATCCCTCAGGTGTGTGCCAGCCAAAGGTGCCACCAAGGAGGTTCAGTGCCAGGGATCGGTGCTTTGGGGGTGGTGCTTGGAGTCGGCGCCATCTTTCCTTTCTGCCTCTAACTCCCATCATGCCCTGCGGCCTGATGGAGCCCCATTGCAGACGGGACTACAATGCCCGTCATGCCCCGCGCTCCACAGAACCCCTGTTATCCCCTCACTTGCCACATAAGTGTCCCCCAGACTCTCCAGGATCCCTACGTGTTCTCTCAGGGCCCATTCAGGTCCCCTGTCAAAAGCGTTCAAGGATCCCCTGAATGCTCCCAACTCCACAGATGCCCATTACAGTCACTTTTGGGAATTCATCTCCTGTCATCCCCCATGAGCTCAGAGCACCTCATAACCCAGTCAGTCGCCTAAAATTCCTGCCGTGCCCCGTGCCCTAAAGAGCCCAGTTAGAGCTCCCCAAGATCCCTCCAAGCTCTCCCGAACCATATACGTTCCCCCCTGAGGACCTCAAGTCACTGTTCAGAGGCAAAAGTGTCCCCAAAGTGCCCTCCCGGATGCCAAACTCTCCGCAAGATGCACTTCCAGGACTTCATCAACCATCATGCTCCACGGTTCTGGTAAAACGCCATTCCAGCTGAGACTTCATCCTTCATCATGCCCCGCGCCTCCCAGAGAGGCACTGCAGCTCCACCTAGAGCTCCCATGATGCTCTGCAGCCCCTTTAAACTGTGTTATACCCACGCCTACAACTCCCATCATCCCCACGCCCCAGAGAGCCCTGTTAGAGACCCCCAAAACTGCTCCAAATGTGTGCCAGAAATGTCGCCCTAGACCCTGAAGTTCCCACCTTGACCCTGTCTGAGAAAAAGTTGATAATAAAGATGATAAAATGATTACAAATATTAGGAATTATCTTAAAGAGGGAGAAATCAATAACCAATGGAGCTTAATTATTAATTAAGGGAATTCTGTTAGTTAGAAACAATGACCAATAATTTATTTGGTTGCTAATAATGTAAAGATTATTAATATAATTATAAAAATTAGGTTAAAATGTATAGAATAGTAATATTATATCTCAGAAAAAACAGTTTTATTACTTAAAACATTTTTTTAATGAAGAGAAATTTATGAGGTTTTTATCTTTTTGTTTGTCAGTCCCAGGTGGGAGATTTCATGAGTTGGTGAGGTTAGGGGTGAGGAGCAGGTTGTCCAAACTGGGTCAGCCCTCAAGGGGTTCAATCTTCTCTGTTCCTAGACCTTCTAAGGAGGCATTCAGCATCAAGATCACCTGCATGGAACGCTTTCTATCAATTTCTCTCTGAAATGAAAATAGAAGAACATTCCCATGAGTAAAAAAGTTACGAGATGCACTTTGAAATCTTCCTCCTTAACAGAACTCCAAACTGACTCCAAGCAGCTGCACAAGCCCTGAAGACTCGATGACAATTGAAAGAAGACAAAGAACTCCTACTGGCTTTCTTTATTATAATGACCACCAGGGTGGATTGGGGCTCAGTCCAGGACCATCAGGCACTGAGAGAAGGTTGAAGAAGCTGCTCAAGGAAGCAGAAGCAAATCTCCAAGCCCTGCTGCTCCTCTGCCCTGGCCGGCTGCACGCCCATCTCGCTGTTCCCCAGCATTTCTCAGCCCAGCATTGCTGTGCCCTCCCTGGGCTCCCTGCACCCAGCACTGCCGGCTCCTGGCACACAGAGCCATGGCATGGCCCAGCCTCACGCTGGGACACCTCGGCCACCAACATTCTGCCCTGGAAGGGACTTTCTCTGTTTCCTCACCTCCAGGCTGAACCTTCCAAGCTGCACTTTGAGGAGGTTTCCTTCTCTTCCTACTCTCAAGGAAAGCTCTGTCTCCTGCTGTTCACAAACAGAGAAAGGCTAGTGGGAGATTTTCTGGTTAGGAGCTGCCTGGGATACAGTGACCATGGAATTATTGAGTTTTTAAATATGCTGTTAAAGAAGAAGGAGGGTCATCAACAAAACATCTACACTGGAGTTACAGAGAGCAGACTTTGGCCTGTTGAGGATGCAGATTGAGAGAGTGCCTTCAGAAATAGCTTTTAATAACAAGGGGGTTCAGGAAAGATGAAAACATGTCAAGAAAGAAATCTTGAAGGTGGACGAGCAGTCTGTCCTGCGCATTGAAATCTGAGCCAGAATGGCAAAAGCTGGCCTGGATGGACTCAGAGATTTTGTTGGAAATCAGGAGAAAAATGAGGGTGCATCACCTTTGGAGAGAAGGGCAGGCAACTCAGAAAATGTTTAAGAATGTCTCTAAGTCATGCAGTGTTGTATTTCATTTACGTGGTTTATGTAGCACTGAGAATGGTATTTCCTCAACTCCCCTGTACCCTTGTGGTTTAGTCCTTTCCCCTTCCCCCACCCTGAGCTGATGGGCTGTGGTCTGGGTTTCCCTCTGCCCCTGGCAGGGGGTTTTAAAATTCTACTAGACAGTCCCAATTCCTCTTTCTCCCTGGAAGCATCCTAAAATAAAAGCTTTGGAACCCTTTTGAGGGAAGGAGCCTCTTTTGGTCATTTATCTCATTCCTGCAGGCTCAGGGCTTCCTTCTAGTACTGAGTTAGCCAGGAGGATGTCCAAGTAGAAACTGCAATGAAGAAAGAAAATTAGAATGGTAAAAGCTCTATTAAGGCCTGGCCACCTCTGTGAAGGATAACAAAAATGATTTTCTCAATACGTTAATGGCAAAAGGAGGAAGAAGGAGAACATCCTATCCTTGTTGGAGAGGGTATGGTTACCAAGGATCAGAAAAAGCTGACGTACTTAACCCCTTTGTTGCCTCACTTTTAAACAGTGAAACAGGTTGTTCTCAGGACAAGTGTTCTCCTGAGCTAGTTGATGGGGACTCAGAGCAGAACACACAAAGCAGCTGGGGACCTGCTGAACCACTCAGATGCTCACGAGTGTCTCTGGGACCAGATGGGATCCATCCTAGGGGGATGAGGGAGCTGCTGCATGAGTTCCCCAAGATACTCTCCATCATTTATCATCAGCCCTGGCTCACCAGGGAGGTCCCAGAGGACTGGAGGTGCCAATGTGAGCCCATCCCCAAGAAGGGCTGGAAGGAGGATCTGGGGAACTGCAGGCCTGTCAGCCTGACCTCAGTGCCCAGCAAGGTGATGGAACAGATCACCTTGAGTGCCATCACAGGGCACCGACAGGATGGGTGAGGGATCAGAGCCAGCCAGTGTGGATTTCAATATCTGCATTGATGATCTGGATGAGAGCATTGATTGCACCATAAGCAAACGTGCAGATGACACCAATCTGGGTGTGAGTGTGGATCTGCTGGAGGGTAGGAGGGCTCTGCAGAGGGACCTGGACAGGTTGGATCCAGGGCCTAAATCCAATAAGGTGAGGTTTAACAAGACCACGTGTTGGGTCCTGCACTTTGGCCACAACAACCCCTGCAGTGCTGCAGGCTGGGGACAGAGTGGCTGGACAGCGGCCAGGTAGAAACAGACCTGAGGTCACTGATAGACAGCAGGCTGGACGTGAGCCAGCAGTGTGCCCAGGTGGCCAAGAAGGCCAATGGCTCCTGGCCTGGATCAGGAATGGTGTGGCCAGCAGGAGAAGGGCGGTGATTCTTCCCCTGTGCTTGGCACTTGTTGGGCAGCACCTCGAGTGCTGTGTCCAGTTCTGGGCCCCCCAATTTAGGAAGGGTGTGGAGGGTCTGGAGCGTGTCCAGAGAAGGGCAACAAGGCTGGTGAGGGGTCTGGAACACAAGTCCTGTGAGGATCTGTGGGGGTCCAAGGTATCCCTTTGACCCCTTTGGGGGAACAAGAACCCCCCTGTACAGCCTTTTTTAAGCCCCCAGGTGAGGCCAGGGGGTTTTGAGGGCTGATCCCGTCCCTTGGCAACACTTGCCTGGACCTAGTGAAGAGATGCAAACTTATAGAGAAACTGAGGTGTAGATTGAGTAGTTATCAGGTAGAAAAAGTAGTTTTTAAGATTGTTTATATTATCGGCCATGTGGCCAAGATGGAGGGGAAAGGGTGTGTTAAAATTTTCTTTCTTCTTCTTCACATTCTCCATTTTGGAGAGGATACTGGAATTGCAGATTGGTTGGGGGAAATTAGACATAGTAATAATAATCTATATTATTGGGAATTAACTATAAACATAGTATACGTAAGTTTGGGTATAAAAGATTAGCCCTGCCTTTGAGGGGGCAGACACCGTCCTGCTCTCGAGGGTGACAGAACCTCTGCGCGCAGAACGAGCAACCTTATCGGTAACAATTAATAAACAGACCTTGGGCTTCGGACGACTGTCTCCCGCAGTCTTTTTTTCGGCGGCTTCAAAAGATCCCTGAATCCTGACACCCTGAGCCACCCACCTTTGACCATCTGAGGGGCTTCAGGCACAAAGAAGCCCATCAGACTGTGTCA
>JAREIS010000808.1:0-36593 GCA_030060385.1 Muscicapa striata striata | reverse complement strand
AGGCTGCGTGGCCAGAGCAGCCCCAGGAGCAGCGGGCAGAGGCAGAGCAAGGTGGGGAGGGCAGAGAGCAGGGACCAGATTGCCCTTGAAAGGCCGGGAGCGCTCTGGGCCCGCTCCTGGCCAGGGACCCTGCCCAGAGCCGTGCCCTGCTGGCCGGGCCGTGAGGGGCAGCTGTCCAGCTGGGCCAAGCTGTGCCAGCAGCTCCAGCCGTGCTGGGGAGCCTTGCCAGCTCTGGCCCTGCTGTGCACGAGGGTCCCTGTGTGCCAGCAGCACCTGGGGCCTCACACACTCCTCTCCCCACAGTCGCCCTGCTGCAGCTCCCGCATCCCGGCCAAGAAGGCGCGACTCTCCCTCGCCCCCAGAGAGCCCAAGGACCACCTGGTTTGACAGCTCTCACACAGGGCCCCAGCAGCAGCAGCAGGCGCCCAGGAAAGCAGAGCACCAGCCCTCCGTGCCTCCCCCACGGCCCCCCAGCCCGGCCGTGAAGCAGAAGCCCCCCGAGATCCCCCCACCTCCTCCCCTGCCGAGCCAGCCGCCCTGGTCCCGCTAGGACTGAAACTGGGCCAGCCACTCAGGACATGGGCCACCAACAGCTTGGGGCATCTGCTCTTCTCTGCAAATCACAGCTGTTACCCTTGGGTAACATCCAGAGGCAGTTTTCATACTGCTGTTCCTTCAACAGGAAGAGCTGAAGATTCTTCCCATGCCTTGTCTCATCCTTTGCTGTTTTGATTTTCATACAGCTGAGCGCTGGCTTAATCTCTTCAAACAACTTGTTTAGCTCTGCATGTTTTACCCTACCTGTCGGAGCAAAAAAATAAAACAATTATTCAGTTCAGACTTCATTTTTAATGTGGTTGGCCACTCACATTTTGAATAATTAGTTTTCCATGGTACCTCTTCCTTTTTCCTTACTATCTACAAAAAGTACATCTGGAAATGAAAGTCATCACCACTACTGAGATTCACGTCAAAGCCCAGAGGAGAATCTAACACAAAATACTCTCCCTGTGTACTGCATAACAAGAAATATTCAGAGGAAAATACAGTGGGAGCTGAGGCTTGTGCCAGTCCCAGAATACTGAGCCTGCAGAGGAGGCAAACAGCCCTGGCAGTGGCTGAGGGGACTTCTCCTCACAGACTCCTCTCGAAGTGTGTCCCTTTAGCAGGGGAAGGCTTTTCAACCTTTGCCTTTCCTTTCTCCTGTGCTAAAATTTAAGGCTCCTCCTGAGAAAATACTGAGCTACAAACAATTCTCCATTCCTCAACAAAGCTACTCAGGTGCTTGACTTATCTTAGAGAGCAAAACCAAAGGTGCGCAGAAATTTCCCATCAAAGCCTATTTGCAGAGAAACCTATTTTTCCTAGAGAGAATATTAGAACGATTTGCTCCTGACAGGACTCCTTGGATGGCCCCCAGACCTGGCTCCTCACCGCGCCTTGCGGGGCTGATAACGGAGCCTGTTAGCACCGCCTGACTTTGGCAGCCTGTTCAGACCCTGGGCACGGCTGGTGCCACGGTCCCCTTGGTGCCACAGTCCCCTTGGTGCCACGGTCCCCTTTGGTGCCACGGTCCCCTCTGGCTCCTGGCGTGTCCCTGCCGCTGGAGGAGCCCTGCTCGTGCTGCTGCCTGCGCTAACAACGCCGATCCTACTCCCCAGCAGAGAGACTAAAATCACTGCTTTGAGCAGCTCGTTTGAACGAGTTCAACACTTACTCATCTCTAACACAGACCTCTTAACACCCAATACCAACACCAGCACGTCACCTCCTCTACAGGGGTGGGGAAGCCTGAGCGAACAGAAGGTCGGCATTCAAGCACGTGGGGTTTTTAATTTAGCGGAAGCACTCACTCGTTCACAAGCCTTACTTGTCAAACTGGATGGTGCGATGTTATTGTCTCGCTTGCGTTAGGGAGAAAGCAGGGAGAAATTAGCCAAGAAACCAGAAGCACACCTGGGGCTGAGGCTCGGCGGACAAACGGAGCAGGGCGACCCTGCCCGCTTTGCCCGAGTCCCTGCTCCTGCCGCCAAAGGCGGCCGCGGGCCCGGCGGGCGAGCCGGGCGCTCCAGGCGCTGGGCGCTGAGCTGCCCGCCTGTCCCGCGCCCCGCGGGCCTGCCTGCCGCCGGGCCGGGATGGGGCCGGGCCGGGCCGGGGGGCCGGGCCGGGCCGGGCGCTGGGCGGGCGGCGCCAGGATGCTCGGGCAGCGCCAAGGGCCGGGCGGGCGCGATGGAGCCGCCTGAGGGCTGGGACCCCCTACGGGCGGCTGGCCCGGCGCACGCTGGGCCGCCAGCGCCCGCCTGCCACTACGGGCTGGAGCGCGGCCTGGAGAACGGGATCGCCGTGCTGGCGCTGCTCGTTCATGCTCGGCATTAACTTTTTAGCACAGTTTACTTGCAAGGGAGGCTTTTAGGAGAAATGTATGGCACCGCTGTGCCATTAAATCTATTTGTGATGAGCACTGTTCCGAGTGTAGGGGAGTTCAGCTTAACAAAGCCACGGGTACAATGCTGCTGCTGCTTCTCCTGCACGTGCAGCCGGGATGTGCTGATACCAGATGCTGGATATGCACCACTGCAGGGGTTTTCCTGAAATAAGAAAGAATTTTTGGATTCTTACCTGCACAAGTGCACTGCCTCAGTCATAAGTGCCTCAGAAATATTAGAAGTGTGTTCTCTTCGGAGTGTGATCACAAGGGTTCAGAGTTGGAGCCAGTTCTGTGGGCAGGCTGATGAATGGTCTGGGGCTCCTCTGCAGAACCTCAATAACTCGGGCTGGTTTCTGCTGGTTCTGCTGTACTGGCTCCAGCAAAACACAACCACACTTAGGAGCAGTGAAATTACTCTGGCATGAAATAGTGTGGAACAGGCAGAGCAGTGAAGGGCAGCATGGAGCAATTGTTCTGGCAGGTCTGACGAGGTCTGATTTGGTACTAACACAGCACTCACAGAACTCTGTTCCACCTGTGACACTTGCACTTGCAGTAGATGACTGTCCCTCTTCACAATGCCCAGCAAGGCAGGTCAAAGACACTTTGACCGTTTTCATCTAAAAATGGGAGAGGAAATCAGCAGCAAACATGAAGTCACCAGTCAGAGGCCCCAGGAAGAATCAAAACAACAGAGTAGAGCTCCAGAATACCCCCAGGTGCTCTGAACAGAACTTCATTGGAAATATCTTTTTCAGCCCACCACTTGACTCCTGAGTACAGACCGTAGTAATGACATTTAAGCTGTCATATGTCATATGTCCATATGCAGGAACTTGTGCAGTAACATATAGTGAGTAGGTTGAAAATTAAATGTATAGCGAGGTATTACAAACTGCTTACCAGAGATTGTATCCTTGTCTCAGTATTTGGCAAAGGTCAAGTAGCTTTAGTTGCTGAACAACTAGTTTAGCAGTGTTTATAAAAAAGCCCAACAAAGCACAATCCAACCACTTTCAATGTTGCCAAAAACACATAAATTTCTTTCTGCTTTGTGCTCCTGGTCATTACAGGTGAGACTGAGGAAGAGCCATGCCAGCCATAAAGAAGAAGGATCCTGCTTCATAGGGAGGAAGAGACCATGAACACAGAAGCACTCCCAGAGCAAGTGCTGTGTTGGGTTGATGTGGCCAGCAATGTGTATTCTATCAGCATCTGTTAAAACCGGGTGGGGTAGTGATTCCTTATCTCCATGGCACACAGTATCTGCTAATGGGCCAGCTTTAGGACAAGATAGGGCAATCACCTTCACCTTTTCCACAACCCATCCTCCCTCCAGGAAGATATCATCTGCTGCAGGCTCATTAAATCCCACTGTATGACTGATAAAATTACATCATCCCATTGAGAGATGCTCCAGCCAGGAGGAGGGGCCAAGCCTTTCCTACCTAGATAAAAATGGAGCTGTTGGACAGCGAGTTACCTTCTTTCCACTGGATTCCAGAGGAGAAGTCAGACCTTTCTACATCATCCCTGGACTTTTGGAGGAAGGCTGCAACCTTCTACAGGAGCACTGCTTCAGCTGAACCACACCTGCCACTGCAGGAGGACTGTAGCCACCATTTGACTGGACTGCTACCAACACCCTGACTGACAGGGTGTCAGGTTGTATTCTGACTCTGTCAGGATTTTTGTGTGCTGGATATAGAAACCTCATTAGGTAGCATTATGTGATCTAGCTTACCCTGGTTTGAGTGGCACGTGGTCGTGGCTATATTTCTCCCATTTTCAGGCCCTTATCTAAACATGAGCATTATAACTAAGGCTACTGTGTCTGTTATCCAGTTTGCTTTATGGTGGGTTAATAAGGGAGGGACTCATGGATTTTTAACTTCCTTTGGAAGGTGGCTACATGGATTCAGGGCTGTCACACTCTAAGTGTATGGTTTTGGGGTTACTTTAATAATGGCACCTACTGCGAGGGAATGACACCAGGGCAAATTTTCTCCCAAGCCTTCACCCAGTTTTTTGGGTCTACCCCACCAGTTTTTGAAGGGTTCAAATCTCCTCTGAATGCCAATGACATCATATAGTGGCTGGTGTTGCTGATAGACCTGTTCTGTTTAGCATTCAGAGATAAGGGGATGCTGGCTTGGATGACAGCCCTGACACCTACCCAAATAGAGATGCTGCCCCAGAGAGTAAGGATGCTGCCCCAGAGCCTGATCCTACCCCAGAGCCCACCTCAAAAATAAACTACCCAAATTAGATAGAGGTAATGGAGGAGAAGATGCGCCAAATGCTAAAGGCGTACTTTTCCCCAGCTGGTGAGGAAACCTCCCCCTGCCCTAAAAAAGGAGAGTCTGATGATGCTACAGTAGAACCCACAGACGTTACATCTGTCCAAGTTCCAGCTGAACCACAGGGGCAGCCACAGCCAGCAGCAGTTGCCCCTGTGGAAACTAGAAAATCTAAAATGAAAACAGAGCACCTAGATAATAAGAATCAGCAAGGAGGGCCCTCACAACCAGCAAGGTTAGAGGTTAAGATGGTCACCGAGTCCCTGTGGTACCAAAGTCTCCGTAATCTGCAAAAAGACATCGTGCGATGGGGCCATGAGGCTTTTATAACCTGGTTATTTTGGGACTGGGACCTAATGGCAACTGGATGGTTGCCATTAGATGTACAACTGGATGGTACTGAAGCCAGGCATTTTGAACCCTTAACCCAAGATTCAGACGTGGATCAGGTATTTGTAAGGGAGCCAGGCCCCCTTCCCCTCTAGGAACAGCTTTTAATGGGTGTAAGAGAGAGGTTTGTCCACAGAGAGAGAATGCAGAAGCACCACCATAGAATGTGCTGGAAGACCCTTGAGGAAGGGATCCAGCAGCTGAGAGAAGTGGCAGTATTGGAGGTACTCTTTGGGAGGGGTGGACAGCATGACAAGGACCCTGACAAGGTGAGGTGCACAGGACAGATGGTGTGGAACCTGGCAAACCTGGGGCCATCTCAATATAGCACCTTTATGGTTATTATGATTAATGCTGATAACAACCAAGAGACAGTGGGTTCTGTTGCTTATAAGCTCAGAAATTTTGAGAGTATGATCAATGGCCCAATGCAGACTCCTGTCTCTGCCATGGTTAAAGAACTTGAAGAAGAGTTTAAAGAGGAGATGAGAGAGATGAGGGAGGAGATGAGGAAGATCAGTGCAGCACCAGTACGAGTCACAGGCCCCAAAGTTAGAGCCCAACACCCCCCAGCTAGGGAGAGAGGGTACAGCCCACGAGCTGACCTGTGGTTCTTTCTGCATAAGCATAGGGAAGACATGGGAAAATGGGATGGGAAACCCACTTCTGTCCTGGCAGCACGGGTGCGTCAGCTCAGGGAGGGAAGCACTAACCAAGGGAGTTCTCCTAAAGTGAAGGAAGCCTCGACCTCCCATAACCAAGGTGCAGAGAAGGGAAGATGATCTGTCAGACCCACTGGAAGGAACCTCTGCTATGTATGCCCAGGAAGGAATGAATAACCTGGGCTAGAGGGGCCCTGTCTCTAGTCAAAGAGACGCAAGGGATGACAGAACCTATTGGACAGTGTAAATCCGATGGCCTGGCACATCAGAGCCACAGAAACATAGAGCTGATAGTAGTTGATAAGTAGTTGATACTAGTTCACAGTGTACCATAATAGCATTGGGACATGTGGGGGAAAAACCTGTCTCCATTGTTGGGGTAATGGGGGGATCGCAGGAATTGACTTTGTTAGAAGCTGAGGCGAGCCTGACAGGGAAGGGGTGGCAAAAACATCCATTTGTGACTGCCCAGAGGCTCCATGTATTCTAGGCATAGACTTCCTCAGAAACGGCTACTACAAAGAGCCAAAGGGGTGCAGGTGGGCTTTTGGAATAGCTGCTGCAGCGGCAGAGAGCATTAAGCAGTTGAACACCTTGCCTGGACTGTCAGAAAACCCATCTGCAGTGGGACTCCTGAAAGTGACAGAGCAACAGGTACCAATTGCCACCTTGACAGTGCACCGCCGGCAGTACCGGACAAATGGAGATGCTGTGATCCCCATCCACAAGATGATCCGTGAGCTGGAGAGCCAAGGGGTGGTCAGCAAAACCCACTCACCTTTCAACAGCCCCATCTGGCCTGTGCGCAAGTCTGAAGGGGAATGGAGATTGACTGTGGACTATCGTGCCTTGAATGAAGTGACTGCACCGCTGAGCGCAGCCGTGCCGGACATGCCGGAACTGCAGTACGAGCTGGAGTCCAAGGCAGCAAGGTGGTATGCCACCATTGACATTGCCAATGCATTTTTCTCCATTCCTTTGGCAGCAGAGTGCGGGCCTCAGTTTGCTTTCACCTGGAGGGGCGTGCAGTACACCTGGAACTGACTGCCCCAGGGGTGGAAACACAGCCCCACCATCTGCCATGGACTGATCCAGTCACTGGGGCCCTGAACACAGCAAGCCTTTGCCCAGATCAAACAGGAGATCGCTCATGCTGTAGCCTGGCCCAGTCAGGACGGACCAGAGGTAAAGAATGTGCTTTACTCTGCAGCAGAACCATGGTCTGTCCTGGAACCTTTGGCAGAAGGTGCCTGGTGAGACTCGAGGCCGACCCCGGGATTCTGGAGCAGAAGTTACAGAGGGTCTGAAGCCAATTACACTCCCACAGAGAAGGAAATCTTGGCTGCCTATGAAGGAGTTCAGCTGCCTCAGAGGTGATTGGCACAGAAGCACAACTTCTCCTGGCACCCGACTGCCAGTGCTGGGGTGGATGTTAAAGGAAAGGTTCCCTCTACCCACCATGCCACCGATGCCACATGGAGCAAGTGGATTGCCCTCATCACGCAGGCGCCTATTGGTAACCCAAATCGCCCTGGGATTTTGGAGATAATGACAAACTGGCCAGAAGGTGAAGAGTGTGGTCTCTCTGATGAAGAGGAGCAGGACCAAGTGACCCGAGCTGAAGAAGCTCCACCATACAACCAACTGCCAGCAGATGAAACGTGCTACGCTCTTTTCACCGACGGTTCCTGTCGCATCTGGGAATGAACGGAAGTGGAAAGCAGCTGTATGGAGCCCCACAGACAGGTTGCACTAAGCTACCGAAGGAGAAGGTGGATCAAGTCAATTGCTGAACTCAAAGCTGTTCAGCTGGTCTTGGACATTGCTGAAAGTGGCCAAAGCTCTACTGCTTACTGATTCATGGATGGTAAGCCAATGCTCTGTGGGGCTGGCTACTGGAAAAGGTGGAAAAAGGCTGACTGGCAATGTGAGAAAGAAGCAATCTGGGCTGCTGATGAGTGGAAAGACATTGCCACTCGGATGAAGAGTTACCCGTGAAAGTCCGCATGGGATGCCCATGTTCCCAAGAGTCGGGCTAATGAAGAACACTGGCCAAGATGCAGGTAGATCAGGCTGCACAGATAGAGGTGTCAAAGATAGACTTAGATTGGGAACACAAGGGAGAATTGTTCTATTTCGATGAGCCGATGCCTCAGGTAGTCAGGGCGAAGCCACCTATAAGTAGACACGAGACTGAGGTGGATCTAACCATGGACAGTATTTCCCCAGGTTATCCATGACTGTGAGACGTGTGCTGCCATCAAGCAAGCCAAGCGGGTGAAGCCCCTCTGGTATGAGGGCGATGGTCAAATATAAGTCCGGAGGGCCTGGCAGATTGGCTACATCACACTGCCTCAGACCCGCCCAAGGCAAGTAGCTACGTGCTGACCATGGTGGAAGCCACCACTGGGTGGTTGGAGACCTACCCTGTGCCCCACGCTACTGCTAGGGACACCATCCTGGGCCTGGAAAAACAAGTCCTCCAGAGCATGGTACCCATGAGAGAATGAGTCAGACAATGGGACCCATTTCCAGAATGGCCTGGTCAACCCCTGGGCTAGAGAACATGGCATTGAATGGATGTATCATATCCCTTACCATGCACCAGCTGCTGGGGAAAGTTGAATGGCGCAATGGCCTGCTCAAGACTATCCTGATGGCACCTGGGGAAGCTTCAAGAATTGAAACCAACAGCAAAGGC
This sequence comes from Muscicapa striata striata, assembly GCA_030060385.1. Lineage (NCBI taxonomy): Eukaryota > Metazoa > Chordata > Aves > Passeriformes > Muscicapidae > Muscicapa > Muscicapa striata. Next base: position 28,112 of record JAREIS010000808.1, on the reverse strand, counting down.
CACCTGGATGGTCAGCACCCGAGGGTCCATGAATGGAGCTGGTCCTGCCCAATCTGAACTCTTGCACACAGTGGATGGAGATAAAGTCCCTGTAGTACTCCTTATCTCTGTGGCACATACCATCTGCTAATGGGCCATCTTTAAGACAAGGTGAAGCAATCATCTTTATCTTTTCCACAACCCATCCTCCCTCCAGGAAGATATCATCTGCTGCTGAGCCATTAAGTCCCACTGTATGACTGATAAAATTACATCATCCCATTGGGAGATGCTCCAGCCAGGGGGAGGAGCCAAGCCTTTCCTACTTAGATAAAAAACCTGATATTTTGAACAGCAAATTATCCATCTTTCCACTGAATTCCAGAGGAACACCAGACCTTTCCACATCATCTCTGGACCTTCAGAGGAAAACTGCAACCTTCTACAGGAGCGCTGCTTCAGCTGAATCACATCTGCCACTGCAGGAGGACTGTAGCCACCATTTAATGGGACTGCTACCAACACCCTGACTGACAGGGTGTCAGGTTGTATTCTGACTCTGTCAGGGTTGGGATTGTTCTTTGTAATACTGTATTTCTATTTTAATTTTCTTAGTAAAGAACTGTTATTCCTAATTCCCCTATCTTTGCCTGAGAGCCCCTTAACTTCAAAATTATAATAACAATTTGGAGGAGGGGGGTTTACATCCTCTATTTCAAAGAGAAGCTTCTGCCTTTATTGGCAGACACCTGTCCTTCAAACCAGGACAGTGCTGGAACTGGGACACCCTAAAACCCGAGACCAAGACCGACATTGAGTCTAAGACTGAAAACATGAACCGGCACTCGGCACCGAGACTGGCACCTTTATCGGACCCAGACTGAGACCAGCACTGTGGAAGCTGGACAGAGAGTGCTGTGGATTTAATTGGCATTTCAGTTTGATAACCAGAGCCTGGCAGAACAAACAGAATTTGAATCACAAGAAGACTGGATAAGACTGGCAAGGAAGGAGACTGAACTAAATAAGTAGAAATGTAAGTTTCTGGGTGATGTTTAACCCAATGAATGTAGCCAAAAATTCCTACTTCCTAAATGGTGTATAAGCAAATGTAGCTCCAATAAATTTGAATCTGATCACTGAGTCAGTAGTCCCTGCTCTCTCTCAATCTCAATAAAACTCCCTGGAACCGCCGAGACCGAGCATCAGAACCAGGATGGAGATCAAGACTAGGGACCAGAACGCAACACAAACTGAACTGAGACGGGCACGGGACTCAGACGAGCACTGACTCCCTGGACTGGCACTGGGACGAACTGGACCATGACTGGCACTGGGACTCAGACTGGGAGCGGGACTCCTGGTGGACGGGACCAGCCCAGGACCAGACTCGTGGCGGAGACCCAGCACCAGTGACCAGATCACTGGGCCTGAGACTGAGATTGGCCTGGGAGCACTCCAGGATCAACACCAGCACTGGCACCTGCACTGGACCAGAACCATTACAAAACCAAGACTGGAGTGAAACCAGAACCGCACTCGAACGGACAACCAGAAGAACAAGGCCAGAACCCTGCAGATTCGACGACGAATCAGCACAGAGCCTCAGGTGCCAAGACTGACGGGACAGTGACAAACCGACACTGACTCATTCATTGGGAGTTTGATCCAATGACTGGCACACCTGGGTGGGCCAGAGTGGATCCGTCGCCATCGTCCATGATCCAGTTTAAATCCCAGCATATCCCAGTTTGTACAATCCCAGCATGTGATCCAGTTTGTCAATCCAGCCTGCATGGCTCCTGATCCATCTGTCCCAGTCTGTCAGCCACAGTCCCTGACCAGCCCCATGATCCCGTCTGCATGTCCTGCAGGCTCACCTGCCAGGCTCTGAATTCCAGTTCCCAGCCAGGAAAAGATGTTCCTGCCCTTGAAGGCAAAGCTCTTCACAAGGGGCCAAAAGCCAAGTGCAGCAAGATCTTACAGGGACATTTCACTGCCAGCCTTCAGAACTTCACCCATGGCTGTTGCAGCTCCTGCACTGGGAATTGAATCAGGGCAGGGTCTTTGGTGGAGCTGCCCTGGGTCAAGGGAGAGCCTGAGAGAGAAACAGAGCAGGCAGAGAGGCAGGAGAGAAAGGAGGACACAAACACAATCAGCTGAGAAGGTGCCACTGCAAACAGAACTGGAACTGACTGAAAGAGAATGGGACAGAAATCAGGAATTGTCAAAGTTTTATTTACTATCAAACACATCCTCCCCAGCCAGCCCCACACAATCCCGATCCCACCGCTCCAAATTTGGATCCCACTTCTCCCAGTCTATTCCAACCCCTTCTCACCCTGGGGCTCTGGAATCCAGGAAGGTTCATGTGGGATTGGGTTGTTTTGAGAGGAACAAGGCACTTTGAAGTTGATTGAGCCCTTTGAGTTAAAATTGAGGTGTTTTCAGTGGGATTTGATTGGTTTTGAGGTGACAGATCCATCCCTCTTGGCTTTTGGAGTAGAATGAGATGGAAAAGAGAGAAATTAATGCCAAAACAAGAGGATAACCAGACAGGTTAGATCTTCCCAACATGGATCCCAGGGAATGTGGGTCACCAGGGCTCTGCCAAAGTGGCTCCTGCAGTGGGGATGGAGTTGGAGCAGCGCACAAGCTCTTCCTCACTCGGGCACTCACAGGGCTTCCCTTACCGGTGCCTCCGCTGGTGTCTGGTCAAGGTTGAGCTGTGGGAGAAGCTCTTCCACCTCCTACACTTGGCCTCTCACGGTGTGGATGCGTGGTGATGAGGGGAGTCCTGAAGCCTTCCCACCAGATCGTAGGCCCCAGCGAAGGTTAGACTTCTTTCCAACTTGAACCCTGGGCTGTGGTCAAGGTGAACGTGGCCCTGCAGTGGGAGGAGTTGGGCTGCGGTCTCAAGCCTCTCACGCTCCTTCGGGCCTCCCTGTGTGGTCGAGTGAGCTCTGACCTCCCACTCCCACTGGGCTTCCCGTGTGATGCCGGTGTGTGAGGGGAGTGCAGCTTCCAGTCGGGCGGAGGGCTTCCTGTCGTCTGGGCGAGAGCTCTGGTCTAAACCTCTCCACACTCCCACACTGAGCCTCTCCCCACTGTGGATCCTCTTGTGGGGCCTCCATCACGAAGCTGCTCATGCACCACCAGGTCCGAGCTCTGGCTCCATCTCCGGCCACCTGCCCGGCCCAGGCTGGGTCTTTCCTCCTCAGATCCCCGTGATCTGCGTTTCTGCAGCCCCTCCTGGTGCGGGATCTGCGCGGCTTTTCCTCCCGTTGATTCCTGCGCCGTGGAGCCGCTGCAAACGGCCTCTTCCACGAGGTTCTGCCGCGGGGATTTGTCCTCCCTGGTCTCCGTGCTCAGCTCCTTGTCTGGGCGAGGAAGGACAAGGAGAGGATGGGATTTGCCTCCGTGCCAGAGGGAAGGGGAAGGAGATCTGGCACTGACTTCCTCCTCACCTGCCTGGGGCTCCTGGGCCATCTTCCTCTTCCTTGCAGCCTCCTCCATCGGGCCAAGGGTTGGGAATGGGAAATCCTGCTTTGGGGAAAAACAAGGGATGAGCGCTTTCTGTTGGGGGTTCCTCCTGCACAAGTCTATCTCTAGAAGTCCCCGGGCACCTGGGGTCCATCCAAACCTCCCAAACACCAACACTCAGCAGTGAAAATGCCTCCCAGAAGTTCCTGGGAATGGTCCCTCCCCTTTGGTGTTTGGGGGTTCCCCCCTGTCCCAGCTGCTGGGGGTCACTCTTGTATTGGGGATCCCCCATCTACTCGGTGCCCGCCCTCCCCAGGCTGCTGGGAGTCCCAGGAATCCAAGAAGCTTCCCCCTCTTCCTTCACCCCATTTGGGGATGCTGGGGATTTTGGGGTCCTGGGGTCCCTTCTCCCTTATTCTCTGCTTTGGGGTGCAGGGGGTCCAAGGAGTCCCCTGCCCCTCTCCAGGCTGTTGAGGGTCCTTCGCCAATGGCGGCGCTCCCTCTCTGGGCTCCCCACTTTGGGGTCCTGGGGGACACAGGGCTCTGCTCCTCCAGGCTGCCTCTGCCGGCAGCTGCCACCGACCCCCAGTGTCCCCAGAGGGGCATTTTCTGCTCTGCCTGAGTTCTGCATTCTCCAAACATTCCCCACCTTAAAGAAAATAAACAAACAATGCTGAGAGACACTGGGACTATTCTAAAGGCAACTGGGATAAATCTGCGGGCAAGTGAACCACGCTGAGGTAACTGGGAGTGCCTGGGAATGACTATGAGATTATCAGGGCAACTGGGATATACTGGGAGTGTCTGAGACCATAGGGGTGGTGACTGGGACCGAACTGGGAGAGACTGGGAATGGGCTAGGGGGAAAACTGGGGCAACTGGGGGCTGTGTGTGTGACTGGGGCCCTGCTGACAGAGGCTGGCATTGTTATAAATGCATGACATGTTGCTGGCTCTTTGCAAGTATTGAGATAAATGCTATATGTATAATGTTAAAATAACATTTCTATATGGATATAGTCTTTGTCAATAATACATTCCAAACGCACCTCAGACCCCTCAGTTCCTCAGAACCCCCAAAGCCCATCATTTCCTCGGCTCCCACCTCGACCCCCCATTTCCCTCAGACCTCCAAACTCCCCCTAAATCCATCCCAGACCCAATTTCAGACTTCAATTCCCCTCAGATCTCCCCAAATCCTCCCACCTCTCTGTCCTACTCCTCAGCTTCCTCTCAGCTGCTCTCCCGCCATGGCTCCGCCGAGCTGCCATGTGGGGCCCTCCCAGCCAATAGCGGCGGATTTACCCGAACCAACCAATCAGCGCGGCTCTCCCCGAACCAACCAATCAACGCGCTGCTGCTCCTCAGCAACACCCGCCTCTGCGCTGCAGCCAATCAGAGGCCAGGCGGGAGTGGCGCCCTGCCCCGGGCGCGGCCATGGAGCAATGCGCCTCCCCTCCCTGCGCCCTCCCCCGCCCCCGGGACCCTCCCCGGGACCCCGGGAGCCGCCCCGGGCCCGGGCGGTGCTGAGGGAGGCGCTGCAGAGAGCGGGGCCGGCGCTGGGACAGGACGGGGCTGTGGGAGCTGCTGAGGCGGCGCAGGGACAGGTGGGGCAGGGGCGGGTCGGGGGTGGGGTCCTAAGGGGGCTGGGGGGTTTGGGGAGGGGGCCTGGGGGTCTGGGGTGCCCTGGGGCTTTTGGGGGCTGGGGTCCTAAAATGGAGCCTGGGAGAGTTTGGGGGATTGGTCTGGGGGCGTTGGGGGAGATATGGGTTTTGGGGGCATCTGGGGGTTTGGGGGACTTCTTGGTAGGGGTCTGGAGGGGTTTTTGGGGTGTCTGGGGGCTCTAGGAGCTTTGGGGGTTTGAGGGGATCTGGGGAGGCTCTGGAAACCTAAAAATCCCCAAATCTCCCAAATTCCCCAAACTCCCAAATCCCCAATGAGAATTCCCTGAAATCCCCAAAAATCCCCCAAATCTCAGTAATTCCCTCAAAACTCCAAATCTAGAAATTCCCAGTGCCCCAAACCCAATAAAGTTCCCCAAACACCTAAAAACCCAAAATCTTCCCCAAATCCCCTGAAATTCCTGTAATCCCAAAATCCCTGAAAACCCCAAAATCCCCCAAATTCCCCAAAATTCTCCCAGAATTCCCCCAAAATCCTCCCTGAAATCCCCTAAACTCCCCAATCCCCCCCAAACCCCCCCATCCTCCCTGCCCCCCAGGTTGGCTGGGGGCTTGGCCATGGCCGGGCTCTGCTGGGACCCCCGCCCCACTGGGTCTGGGGGCTCTGCTGACACGGCGCGGGCCCGGGGCTACAGCGGCACGGGGGATGGGATCAGGGGGGATTGGGGGTTGGGGGAGTTGGGGATTGGGATTTGGGGTATTTAGGGTTTGGGGATTTGGAGTTTGGAGGCAATTTTGGGGAGATTTTTGGGGTTTCAGAGGATTTGGGGTGATTTTGGGGAGATTTCAGGGGGATTTGAGGGAAATTTGGGATTTGGGGAGTTTGGGGATTTGGGGAATTACTAGGGAGATTTTGGGGATTTGGGATTTAGGAATTCTTGGATTGGAGATTTGGGGGTTTGAGGGATTTTGGAATTTGTTAGGGGATTTGGAATTTTGGGGTGTAGGGAGATTTTGAGGGTTTTAGGAGAATTTGGGGGATTTTGGGGGATTGGGGGATTCTAGAGGTTTTGGGGTTCTGGGGGATTTGGGGGGGAGAATTTTGGGGGATTTGAGGGGTTTGAGGGATTTTGGGGATTTGGGGATTTGAGGGATTATGGGGGCAGTTTGGATTTAGAGTTTGAGATTTTGGGGTGTCTGGGAGATTTGGGGTGGTTTGGGGATTTAGGGGTTTTGGAGGTTTTGGGGGTTGGGAGATTTGGTGGATTTTGGGGTTTGAGGATGTTTGGGGTTGGGGATTTGGGGGTGGGTGGTTTAGGAAAATTTTAGGGGATTTTAGGGGTTTTGGGGCTCTGGGGGTCCTGGGAGATTCAAGGGGGTTGAGGTCATTTGGGGTCACTTTGGGGTCACTTTGGGGTACTTTGGGCTGTGTTCTGGGGTCCGGGCTCACTGTGGGGTCCTGGTGATCCCAGTGTCTCAGGGGATTTTCAGGGTGGTTTTGGGATCCCAATCTCTCAGGGGTTGGATGGGATGGTTTTTAGGATGTTTTTAGGATGTTTCTCGGGTGTTTATAGGGTTTTCTCCTGTCCCCAGCTGCAGCCATGGCCGCCCTGGCCCAGGAGCTGCTCCCCTGCCGGGCTGAGCTGCTGCAGGGGGGGCTGGGGGGGCCCAACCGGGGCCGGGTCCTGCGGCACCTGCTGGGGGGGAGAGCCCTGCTGGGCCCGTGTCCTTCAGGGGGGCAGCTGGGGCACTGGGGGCACTGGGGGCACTGGGGGCACTGGGGGGTTATTGGGGGTCATTTGGGGTCATTTGAGGTCAGGATTTGGGCAGACCCTTGGTGGTCCTGTATCCTTTGGAGTTTAAGATTTTGTGGTTTGGAGTCTCTATTTGTATTTGGGGTCTGGGGTCTCCATTTGGGGTCAGGATTTGGGGTCTGGGGTCAGGATTTGGGGTTTTGGGTCTGGGGTCTTTGCCCTTGACCCCCCAGCTATGACGAGGACAGCAACCACGGCCCGTGCTGCCGCCGGGGCCACAAGGCTCACTGGGCCCTGATCAGCGGTGAGAGAGGGGCCAAAATAACCCAAAATATCCCAAAACACCCAAAATACCCCAAAGTCTTGGGAGAATTAGAAGGTTTAATAAAAGACAATAGGAGACAAACATAAAGCAAAGGGTTCAAACGGCCGGTGCTTGGCATGCTGCCCAGAGCACACCGCTGCTGGGGAACACCCTTTAAATACGTTTTAAAAAAAAAAAAAAAAGGGGGGGGGGGGGGCCACCCTCGGGTCCGCCTTTTAGAGCGTGCGTGTTTCTTGGCTTGTGGTTTTAATCTCTTCTTATCTCCTTTTAATTTGGGTGGTGGTCCCGGCCTTTGGCAGCCGGTGAGTGTTGATAATTGCCGTGTCAGCTGCAGGGTCCCCATCACCTGTTCACGGGCTGTTATCCTGACTGGGCAGGGAGTTTAAGCACACTATCTCTAAAAAACTTATGTCTAACTTTTACTATTGACAAAGACTATATCCATATAGAAATGCTACTTTATACCTACAGCATTTATCCCAATACTTGCAAAGAGCCAGCAACATGTCATAACAGTCCATTTTTTCATTGGGACCTTTTCTTCATCTTTCTCTAGTGTTATTGTGCCGGGGACACATGGAAAGGAGGGGGGGGTGGTAGCCCATCCCCCATAGAGGCCACATGGAACGCACATGGACCTGAGACAAAGAGAGCAGGGGTCTCCTCTAGGAGCCTCCCCTGAGGCTGCGGGGACCAATCAGAGACCTGGGTTGGTGATTGACAACCCAGGAAACCAATTAGAACGCTGTTTCGCTTTTACGAATCACAGGAAAGAAGTTAGTTTGTGTCTTTTGCTTTCGGTGGGGCAGGGGAGAGGAGCTGGCAGGGGCTCCGGGTCCCAGCACGGGGCCCGGGCCAGGCTGAGCCCCGGGAGGAGGAAGGGCCCAGCCCCGGGATGACTCCCAGCCCCGGGAAGGCCCCAGGGTGGACTCGGCTCTGGCCCTGGCGGCCCCCGCCCGGGATGGCCCTGGGGAGGGGGCCCGCGCAGGCAGGCCTCGGCTCGGCGGCTCGGCTCGGCTCGGCCCGGCCCGGCCCGGCCCGGCCTGGCCTGGCCCGGCTCCAGGCCTCGCACAGCGGCAGAAAGAAGTCCAGCCATTTCATCATCTCGTGTGGCTGCGTCTTTTCCAGCATGGCTTCAGCCTGGATCTTTACCGTTTTGGATACAAGTTTAACTTTTAATGCCTGAATGAGGCAGGAGGAATTACAGAAGTCAGCAGAAGGAAGACAAGTTCTTATAGCAGGAGAGATGGAGGAGTCGCCACTGATAAGTAGCTTAAAACCTTTTTCTTGTGGGCTTTAGAGGATCGTGACTTTACTTAAAATTCCTTTAAACTGTAGAATATACTTGCCGAGGTTAAAAGTGCCTGAGAAGAAGACCTTTTTTGCTCTCAGAAATGGGCCTCGGGAAGTGGAGCTCTCTGTCTTTGGGACTGGAATTGGACAGAGATATTTGAGTGGAGAGTGAGATAAAGAGTCTTTTTGTGTTCTCAGCAGCCTGCCTTTAAAATGACACCCCATGTGTTTTCAGCAACCCATACACAGCTCTAGAAGGACTGTGAAAATGGGAGGAAAAATCATAATTTGTAGTTTCTGGGTGGATGCAGATTATGAGAGTGAGACACCCTCTAGGCCTAAACAAAAAGAAGGGGCTTTTCTCTCTTGATTGAACTGAAATGATTATTTAAGTGAATAACTGACCGAAGTTTTTTTTTCTGTGTGTTGCTGGTATGAAGAAAGGGGAGGAGGGAATAATCTGGATTATTCAAGCACCAGTGAATAGGTCCAGGAACAAAGAGAAGGAAAACTGGAGGGCCTAGGTTTAAATATGGGGGATAAAGGGGATGGAGCAGAGTATCAGGGGCAATGGGCTGAGGGCTCAGGGGTGGGGCACTGGCAGGGCAAAGGGTGACACCCAACAGGGTAAATAAAGGTGGGACTCTGCAGTATGGTGAAAATGTCACAATTTCATTGCTCAGAAGATGGAAAGACTTGTGTCCAAAGTCCAGCGTTCAAGAGTAACATCCAAAGAAAGCAACTTTCTTTGAGAATAACATGGACAAACTGCTGCATTCTGTGTCGTAAAGTCTCATTAGGGTTAGAATCCGGAGGCTTTTGAAGGAATGTGGTTTTGGATGCATGAAGCTGGTGAGGCAAAGGCAGACTTCAGGCAAACAATGCAACAGTCAATTCATTGTGCCATGATACAGAAATCTCAGATGACCAAACTGAATCGTGGTCCTCTGTCTGTTGAAAGTTAGTCATCTGCGTGGACATGTATCCTTAATTTTGATTTTTCATTGTTGTCTTTATTGTGTTATTTATCTCCTTCTTCAGTCGTATTTCAAGATGTCGTAGTATGGCCATATAAAGGCAGAGGTAGTCATAAACAAGGTTCATTGTACCCCTAATTTATGTGAGGTTACATCTTAATAAAAAAATTAAAACATTAGTATTAGTCTGATAAAGTGATTTTTTTTAATGTTCATTTTCAATGAAAACTTGATTTGCCAAAATTTCTCAAAGATAATCCTTCAACTGTCACACATAGAATGTTTGACTTACAGGATGGCCATAAATTCTAAACTGATGTTTTCTGTTTCTCATTATTGCTAGACTTTTACCTACTTGGTGGATGCAATGACTGTAAGTGGAAAAGTCTTTTAAAATAGCTGTATTCCTAGGTGACAAGCAATGCCAGGTATTCTCATCAAAAAAGGCACGTAAAGAAACCATTTATGATCAAGTAAGTTTGCTCTTAAGCAACCTGCAATGAAATGGCTGATTTTATAATAGGTTTTAAACGAATTTTGTAGGTCTGAACACCATCAGCTCAGTTGTGGCAATTTCTTGAAAACTTTTTAAAACTTGTGCTATAAGATTAGTAATTAACCTTCTCGATGTGTATATACATATGCATATATATATATAATTTTTGAAAATATTGATCTAGAAAAGCATGGATTAACAAAAGATAAATGAAAACTTGAAGCACTGGTTTTAGTCTTGCTGCATAGTTGCCAGCAGAAGGAAATGCACATTTTCGGCTCGTTCCCTCCCAGATCTCTAGGTATAGGAGAATTGGAGGTTTTTAAGATTTGAAAGTCCAGACCGGAGAGACAGCATATTTGCATTATTCATTTCTCATATTCAGTGCTTTAGGACTCATTCAAGGTGCTTAATTATTAATGCATTAAATGTATACTTGGAATTGCTCTAGAATCTTAGCAATTTTTATAAAGCGTCAAATCTCGTTTGGAATTTTTCAAACACTGGAAAAGTCATCTCTACCCATTCTTCCACATGTTGTCTATTACAGAAAAAAATGAATAATTATAACAGAAATCTCTGTAAAAAATGAGCCCCCTCACATAGAGCAGAAACTGAACACATCCTTGTGCTCTCCACAGCACTGGGTCAATTCCCACCATTCTCCCCACACCACAGAGCACCCAACGGGAACAGGGCTGAGCAGCATCCCTGCATCTGCCATGGCTGAGATGGGTTCCCTGGAGCTCTCAGGAGCCCCAGCCCATCCCTGTGAACACAGGTCCCGTGGCAGAGTGGCTGGACAGAAACCTGAATGTTAATTCAGCTTTTCCTGCTGTGTCACCTTTCGCAGCAGAGCAGGGCCTGGGGAGGAAGGTGCTGTCCCCGGGAGCAGAGCAAACCTCCTGACCCTGTTGGGAAATGGTGGTGGAGGAGTAGTTGGACACCTGACAATGTACAGCTTTTAGAGACTTGAAATAAGGATCTGCACTGCGAGACTTTCCACCCTTTGGGAATAACCCAACAAACTTGGATTTTGTTTTAATTGCTGTTTACCAGGGTTAAAATTAAATCACTTCTATAAAAGATAATACAGCAACAGACAGAGAATCCTGCAGAAAAAGTGTGGTTTAGGAAGGACATAAATGTATTATTGGTGTGGGGAGGTGTGGTTTGGTGGGGTTTCTCTGGGCACAGCAGGCTGCAGTGATGCTCAGGTGGCTGAGGCTGAGGGCGGCGGGAGGTGCAGCCCTGCCCTGCTCTGCCCCTCAGGCCCCAGTGCAGAGCCGTGCCCAGCTGTGCCCAGCACAGGCGGGATGTGCCTGTGGAGCAGGGCCGCAGGAGCCCTGGGCACGTGTGGAGGCCTGGAGCAGCCGTCCTGTGCAGCCAGGCCGGGAGAGCCGGGGCTGTCCAGCCTGGAGAGGAGCAGGCTGCGGGGAGGCCTCACTGCGGCCTTGAGTGCCTGAAGGGGGCAGGGAGCCATGGGGGAAGGGGAAGGGCCTGCACTGCAAGGGGAGATTGCATCGCATGTTCCCATCAACTGTGAGGGTGCTGAGACATGGCAACAGGCTGCCCACAGGAGCTGGGGATGCCCTGGCCCTGGAATGTTGCAGGCCAGGCTGGACAGGGCCCTGAGCACCCTGATCCAGTGGGTGGCTGCGGAACCAGGTGATGGTTGAGGTGCCTCCATGGCATTCTGGAACTCCGTGGGTGAGCAAAAGGGACACCCGTTACTGGGCATGGAATGTTGGAACCGGTTGCCAGGGTCACTCCTGCACCCAAGGTTCTGTTGATGGGGAGTCTGTTGAGCCAGTTGACGGATTCTCTGCTGCGCAGCAGACGTGGAGCATCTGTCTTCTCCTTCCCGAGCGATAATAGAGCGGGATTTGCTAAACTTTGGGAGCCAAACTCTGGACTGACTGTACAGGTGAGTGCAGACAAGTCTTGAAAAGGCTTCTGCTGCTGAGGGGCTGGGCTGGGCTGCAGGATGGGCTTCAGGTAGGCTCAAAGAGCAGAGCCACGTACTTCTCATCCAGCTTTGGACTGGAATTGGACACTTGGGAATGGGAGTCTTGGGGCATGGGGATGTACAAGAAAATTGGCATTCCAAATAGATAATCACCCCTCTGTTTTTCTGATAGGTTTGGAGGAGCAGTTTTCTCTGGCTCTGAAAAATCTGCAGTGGGCCACCTAAAGGAAGCTTAGGGATTGTTCACATCCCCAGCATTCCTTTGTTGGTGTTTTTCCCACTTCCTTTACTGGTGCTTTTTCATCAGAAGATACCATGAGCTCAGTAAGTACTTTGCTACTCAATTCAAATCTAATTCTTGAAACATTTTCCAAGGTACATCTAGAAAGGATTTCTAGAGTTTGTACCAAATGCGTAGTTACAGAAATCCTTGAAAACTTCATAAAATTTAATGTTCTAGAATACTGAAGGTGTGGGAATCTCTCTGGGTGTTATCAGTAATTCAGAAATTCTTAAAGTGTGAGCAGAAACTGGATAGAATTGGGAGCTGGTATTCTCGTTTTCAAGCCTTAGAAAAGGCTCCTTTTTGGTGAGGCAGCTTGTCATAAATCAGGGGAGATGTCTTTTCTCTGAGGTGATGTGCTCACGTGGGAATGGCTCATAGCACTCTTTGATGCATATTCCAGCCTTTGCAGGAGTGCTCTCTGTATCCTTGTGTGCTGTCATTGGTGTTGCCCAAACCAAGGGCCATGTTAATATCAGTGGCACAGAAAATGCTAAGGCTTTGTTCTCTCCCAGCGTCAGCGAAAGCGCCCTGGAGGAGCAGCTGATTCCAGACCAGCTCGGAAACGGAGCAGGCTGCAGCCCTCCAGCCCAGCTGGAACTTCCCAGGAAGAACCAGTAGAGCTTGTGGCAAGTGGTACACCTGCTTTGGAGCCTGGTAAGAGCAGGAACTGTTCTGGAGGGTGAAGACCTGCTGGCTATGTGCTTTTTCCAGTTTCTAGGCCCTTTACTAGGGAAGAAGGGAAACCTTGGGTTTGAGGAAGCACCTGGCACAGCCTTCTGAGAACCTTTTTGGTTTGTTACTGAGCTCACTACATTGGCTTCTAGTGAGAGATGATGTGTAAAGCAGAGGTCCACAAGTGCTGCTCAAAACCTGAATGTGTGTTCTGATGAGTTGGCAGTCACTGCAGCTGCCACAGTGGAGGTGGCAAGCTGAGTGTGGGGTCTTCCAAGCTGGCACAAAGAGAAGGAAAAGTTTATCATTAGCTGTGGCCCATCCCGCAGGGGAACATGTACAGCATGGTAATGTAAAATTAGGATCCTCTTATTGTTGGTTGTTTTTTCCCTCCTGTGTGTTCAACATTCCCCTATGTGAGATGATTCACCTGGTTGTGTGAACCTCCAATACACTAAACTTGTCCATCAACATCCAACAAAATTTGTGAGGAGATCAGCTGCTGTTCCTGTAGTGTTTCCCCTTCAGAGGACAGGGCTGGCAATGCTCCCTGTGGACTGCTGAGATCAAAGCTTGGGTGAAATTTTAGACACATTCCTGAAAATAGATACCTAGGGCAGAGACTGAATTCAACCTCAGCCTGTTCCACAGTGGCAGCCCATTTCCATCCTCTGCAATCTCTGCTCTTGAGCCTAACCTTCTCTTTTTTCACCTGCTGGACACATAATAGATGTCACAAGTGAATCTTCTGTGCCGGAAGTCATTGTTATTATCAGTGATGATGAGTCTTCTGTGGTAAGTAGTGAATGGCACACTCCTCTCCATTTGCATTCAAATTAGTTTTCCTGCCATTCTTCTGGAACCTTGCCTAGTTTGCAGACCTCCAAGTTAAAAGATGGCTCTGATTTACCACTTTAGACACATTTCCCAGTCAGACCCAAACACACTCATGAACACATCAGCATGCCTGAGAATCGCTTGAACGGAGTGGGAGACCAACCTAAAAGGGGTTGTTGCTCCAGTGATTTAAAGGAGAGCACAGGAAGTCTTTGGCTTCCCAAGTGAGAAGTGTTTCATCTGCAGCATCACTTGAACGTAGCCCTGTTGCTGAGGTGTAAAATCCTCCTGCAGCTGACTGGAGTAGGCATTAATTCTGTTTCTTATTCCAAGAAGTCTTTAAAACAGTCAGATTTTGGATTTTTTCATTTTCCCCTACTATTTTGAAAGAATATTCCTTCATCCAAATCCATGGTACAGTTTGTCTGCTCAAGTTTGGGATGCCACAGCTGCTGTGCAAAGCAGAAATGCAGCAGACATAGAATGGGAATTACATCCTGAAAGGGTTGCTCCTGAACCTTTGCAAAGCAAAGGCCTCAAATTTTACAAAAGCATTTGCATGACCCAGCTCTCACCAAACACAAGAGCAGGTTTGGGTATAGATTGTTTTCCCTTCAGTAGCTGTTCATATAAGAAGTAATGTTCAGGCTGTCACAGGTGAACTTGCCAGTTTGAGGGAGAAAGAGGGAAAGAAATAACTCTAGCCCGAATTCATTTTGGGAGCTGAATCATGGGAGCAGGAAGTACAGTATTCCTAAGTGCCTCCATCTCTACCCCATTTCAGGAGAGGGAGCAGAGCCAGCAGCTGCCATATCTTTCAAGAGCATCAGGAAATTCAGCTGAGCAACAGGCAAGGGATGATGGAGTGGAACCAAGAGAAGAAGACAGGTATGCAAGAGAGAAAGTGTCTATCAAAACTCTAATTTCTGATAGGTTGTGGAATGGGGTTTTGCCATGTTCTTGTCCTTTCTGCTTTGTGGGAGGGAAAGGGGCAGAGGGGCAGCTGCACAGATCAGTTGTCTCAGGTGGGATGCTGCGGGCAGCTGGCTGGAAGCACAGCCCTTGCTGGGAAGCTGCAACTTGCACGTCCCTCCAAGTCCTTTCCTGGTGGTGTCTGTAGAGGGAGAAGCCCTTTTCAGGATGGCACTGGCAGATCTGTGTGTTCCTTGTAGTTCTAGCCTTGAGTGACAGACTGCACATACTCCAAGGGCTGTTTGCCTGTTTCCAATAGAGCAGCAAGCTCTTTTGCCCCAGGTTCCTGTCGTTATGGTTTCTGTTTCTTAGCAGCTCTTCATCCAACGTGATGTGTTTAGTGCTACCAAGGGAAAGAAGAGGTTGTAGCCCAAATCCATGCAGGGAAATGAAACAGGGAAGCAGGATGGAGTGGCTTCAAGCAGATCCTAATCTTTGTCCATTTTTACCCTACTGCAGGACTGGGAAGAAAGCCAGCAATATCCACTTGGTTCCAGACCAGCAGAGAATTCCCTGGAAGTGGCGAGCAACCTTCTACAGGAACCAAGAGATATTGAATTGTACGTGACATATAAAGTGTCTCTCCTGAGTGTAATTTCTGATGTAAGGTAGACACAGGTTTTTGCCAGTCTTTTGGGTACCACTTGATTCTCTTTGCAGAATTCTTACTTGAAACATAGTGGCCCATCTGGGAGAGTAGTAATGGGAAAAATACCCCTAAAAACCAGTAAAATCCAGGGGAAATATTTCCTGTTTCTCAGAAAGTTATTACGGAATGTTTCCTACTTTGCCAAAATAAAGCTTGCGGTACAAAATAGCTCTTGCACTTTGTTGTGTTTCTGAGCTGGGATGTGTCTAAATCAGAACTAGGGGTTATTAAAATTTCTGCCATTTTTATGTCTTGGGAAACCTCCATGTTCTGTGAAATTGATGGCTGCATGTTCTTCTGGTCCTTCTCCCTCTAGTGAGTGGCCAGGAGGTCTTGTTAGTCCACCCAGCTGGGAAGACGACAATGCACAGGTGAGGATCCACATGTTGTTGAAATTTCTGATTTGTGGGAGGTGAAGGGACAGAAGGGGAGCTGCACAACTCAGTTGTTTTAGGTGGGTGCCAGGGGCAGCCGGCTGGAAGCACAGCCCTTGCTGCGAAACTCCAACATGTATATCCCTCCAAGTCCTCTCTTGGTGGTATCTGTAGAAGGAGAAGCCCTTGCCCGGATGCAAGGATTGCACTGGCAGATCTGTGTGTTCCTTGTAGATCTAGCATTGGCTGAGAGAATTCTTTACTCCCAATACCAGTTGGTGTTTCCTTTCTTGATGAGCTGTTCATCTAACATGAACTCTTAAGGGTATCATAGGAGAATTTGCCAGTCTGGGAGAGAAAGAGGGAAAGAAACAGGTCCCGACCAAACGGAATTAGGGAACAAGAACAGGGAGGAGGGAGGAGGGTATTCAGGTGATTCCTACCCTGCCTCTGTTTTTACCCTGGTCAATTCCATCCTGTTGCAGTAGTGGGAGCACAATCAGCAGCACCCACTTCTTTGTTTTCAAGGAAGTAGCTTCTTGTGCTACTGCTTTAAATGTTTTTAACCACACTTAGCGGGTGATACCCTACCCCTCCTCACCTGCTCTGCTTTCACTGCTCTCTGAGCTGAGGTTTGCATGCAGCACCAGGGGGGCTCACCAAATCTAACTGTATCTTTTTTTCTCTCCCTTCCCATGTGCATCAATGGAAGCTTCATGAAGGTGAGTTGGTGTTTTACACTTGGGAAGGGACTTTTATCAAAAATGTAATAGGTGTTACTGTTGCTCTATTCCAAGAAACTCCAGCAGCAGGGATTGAAACTGCTTTTAGCAAAAGGCAAAGGACAAGGCTAAAGCCTCTGGCCAGTGTCTTAGAGAATGGATCCAATGTGTGTGTGATGGCCTCTATCAGTCACAGTGGAAAATCCCTGCAATAAAAGCTATAGCTGAATACTTATGCAGAAGGAACGGTAATTTGGTGACTCTTTCTACAGTTTTAATTGATTAGTGACTGAACATTGTCACATGGACAATAAGCAGTTGGAGTTGCAGAGGTCATTGTTGACTGTGGTTTGTGAGAGTTAAAATGCCAACAGGATTTCTTGCCCCTTTGGCTGTTACTGATCAGGCTTTTAAAAACTGATCTCCCTGGAACTTGGTCAAGATGTTGCCCACAAAAATTGGATTTGTTACTGAGGTGCAGCAGGTAAATCGTTGTACACTTGAGAAAGACACGGACTGTTCATTCGAGTGTTGCACATGTCTGGATGTTCAGTGGTATTTCACAAATCCAACACACACACTATCAACACTTCTATTATTTATAAATTTTTGTAATTAAAGGAATTAGCAATATCTAGTTACAAGTGGAACGGTTATCTTCTTCCTTACTATTCTGTCTTCTTTTGCTTAACAGCAGTGTCACTTCTCACTGTATTTATTCCACTCAGACCGTGGCTGAGTCTCTCTCTACTTCTGGCCTGGGCAGTTTCCTGAGTTGCTGCTCCATGAATTGGTGGTTGTAATCGGCCCCTGCAGGAATTACTTCGTACCAATCAGAGCTGATTTCAGGAGGGTTCCTTATCTTGGGAGTTGTGCCAGATGTCCTTTTGGTCCCTCAACTCTGCATTCTTTGTGCCCACTCTCAGTGGGCATCCCTCTCTCTGAGCTTTGTTAACCTTCCCCTGGGTCTGAGCTCCTTGAAGCATGTCCTGGCCCGAACCTTTACAAGGCAATTCTACCAACGAGGAATTTGTTTTTCTGTCCAATTGGCATCACTTAGTATCTGTTTGTTAGTTGCTATATATTTAATGGATCAAATCTCCCTTCCAGTTGATTTGGCTTGAAAGTATTGAAAGATCAAATATATCAATACCAAGGGCATCCTTTCTTCAGAAATCTTCTGCATTTTCTACATTGTGCATCACATATAACTCCATTCTCAAATTACAATAACTCAGGAGGGAGTTGATGACAATTTCTTAGGAGACACGGCTCCCACTAATTTTAGAGTTTATAGGGACTTTTTAGAATCTCTCAGGCCAGCTTTTTAGCTGTGTGTAGGATGAACAGAGCAAATACTTTGTGTTGGACTGTAGCAGAACAGTCACAATGTCTGGAAGGGTTCAGCCTTACACTTTGGGAAAGTAGTTTGTGTAAGCTTGTGTTTAAGCCAGCTGAATAGAGTCCTTTACTGACTATTTTGATAACTGATTTCAAGGGTAGCTCCATGGAGAGAAACAAGAATTGATCTAACTTCTGAAAATTAAATTACAGTGCAAGAAGAAGAAAGAAGAAATGTTAGAGTGAACAGCCACGACCAGCTGGATGGCTCTGGTAGAGGAAGAGGAGCCAATGAAGCACCTGTGGCTGACTCAGCCCCTGCAGAAGAGGGAACAGAGGAGGAGGACACTCAAAGCTCAGAGTATGTATGTGGGGCTCATGCCCTACCAAACATGGAATTTTGTGCCTTCTTTTCTTTTCTCTGTAGGACTAAGGTATACTGCTATATCTGGTTTGTCTTTCAAGCCTTCCCTACTCTACTTAATTCCCTCCTTCTCCCATGTTGCACGATGATGAGATGATACCATTTGCAGTTGGGGAGAAAAGGCTGCCCAAGGCAGATGTACAACTTTGCACAAAACCTAAGGAGTATGGGGTGTGGGGGTATGGAAGGAAGGGGGATTGGTCACAGGCCATAGCTCAGTATTGCAATTCCTTTTTCTGACAAGCTCTCTTGTCTATGTTAGCTATGGAAATACTTCCATTGTTATCAATGAGGCTTGGCATCATGGGGCCAGCAGGCAGCAGCTGGGCAAATTGCAGCAGAGATTCCCTCCTGGAATGGTGCCAGCTGGCTGCCTTTCTTCTGCAGCTGGAGCCCTTCTTCCCAGGGTAGACTTGCACACAGGTAGTTGTGGAGGTTATGCTTTCATGGCCAGTGCTGGATGTCACAAGCCCTGATTTGTTTGCTTCTGTGATGGAGATCTTGCAGTTCAAGTTGGGTGCCTGCATAGGAAAACCCCCATTCTGCAGAGAAATAGGAAAGTCCTGCTGTAGCAGCAATCCATCAGTATAGGAAAGATGCAATTCATTCGACTGATTAAATTAAACCAGGTGTCTGTGTCACTAAGGAAGATAAAGAACATGAGAATTATGGTATAAGTGGTATTTGGGGGTGGGGGAAAGACACAGGTTTTAATAAAGCTGGTGAGCTTTGAGCCTTTTGGAATGGCATTGTAGGAGAGAAGTTGAGTATGGAACTTTTAGGTGTCAGGTCCTAAATTTGCCGCCTTAAGGGCTTCTACTATCCTAAACAATAATGCATTTTGTCAATGAATTTGTAGATGTTTTTCTTTTGGTTCTTAAGTCTGTAGGTGAACAAATCCCACCACTTGGTCACTATAAAAAAGGAATACTTTGTTCCTCCAGTCTCAAGCTTCTCTCTTACTGCATGTGCCTTCCTGCTCTGTTTAGGCAAGGCTGAAAAAGCTCAGTGCTGCAGCATTTACCATTGACCAAAGGATCCTTCCCAGGGCTGCATCATGCCAGAGCCATGTTAGTCTGTAGCATTAGAACTGGGTCCTGGAATGGGTATTCTGGGGGGAATGGTTCCCAGAGGAACTACAGCTGGATGCTGTGGCCACAATGCTGTTACTGATGAACTCCTGGAGGTCAAAGTTGCCATGCACAAAGCTGCCAGCACTAGAGACTGCTATTACTTCTCATTCCAGAGCTGGTTGACTGAATGCACCTTTCTCCTAGTGAAAACCAGGACACTCTTTCCCTCAGGGCAGGGAGACCCCAAATCCTCATTACATGCAGCAAGCAGTGTGTTAAAGACAGCAGGCTTCTTCAAAGGAAATGTCAAAGGCTAGTCAGTGCTGTTGTGTGATTATGAGAGATTTTACGTATCAATAACCATTGAAGTGTTGTGATATTAACAGCTGCATGTTCTTTCTAGCTCAGTGGCCTCTACTGCACAGCAAGGAGTTGTCATCAGGTGTCCAGTTTGCATGGATTATTACTCCGAGGTAAGGATCCTGTTGTCATCCTTTCTGCATTGTGGGAGGAGGAGGATGCCAGAGGTGGAGGGCTGCACAAGTCAGTTGGCTGATGTGGCATGCTGTGGGCAGCTGGCTGGAAGCACAGCCCTTGCTGTGAAGCTCCACAAGTCACTTCTTGGTGCTGAATGTAGAGGGAGAAGCCCTTGCCAAGATGGCACTGTCAGATCTGTGGGTCCCTCATTATTCTAACTGCTTTAAGATGCTCTAAAGTCTCATTTGCCTCGTGCCAATGGAGCAGCAAACTCCATTCCTCCCAATACATGCTGTGCTTTTCTTTCTTGCAGATTCTGCGACATGGACGACAGCTTGTGGCAACCATGTGCGGCCACGTCTTCTGCAGTCGGTGCCTCCCTCTTGCCCTGGAGACTGCTCACCTGTGCCCCACCTGCAGGGTGCACCTCAGTCCAGATCAATACCATCCCATTTATTTATGAGCAGATCTCAGAGCAGAGTCAGATTCACCTGGGACAACCGGCAGTGCAGAGACTTCTTGCTTCCTGTATATAACTCTCCATGTATATAGTTCACCATGTATATAGTTCACTATGTATATAGTTCTTCATGTATATAGTTCTTTCTGTATATAGTTTCATTTTTGCTGAATTGTTAGAAATACAGTTTTCATTTATTTAAATGTCATCTCTCTGCTCCTCTGGGCTGGACTCTGAGATGTTTTTGAACAGGTGGAAATAAGGCTCTTGGTTTGAGCAGTCAAAAGCTCGTTCCTTTCATCACACTGTAGTCATTCATTTTGGAGAAAAGTGCTAAAGGCAGCAGCTTTCTATTTCTTGTTGCCAGCGTGTGTTTTACGGGGAAAAATGAACAGGCCCTCCTGGGGTGTGAGGTGTTACGGTGTGAGGTGGTGGTGAGGTGCCACAACCCTCCTGAAGTGTCTCCAGTGAAGGAGGAAAGCCGCTTCGGTGGCACAGGCTGGCTCACAGGGGAAAACAAAACCACACACTCCAGATAATCCAGGCATTGAATGAAGGAGAAGCAAGAAGGGTCTTTGTATGGGGTTCCACAGGGCAGGTTTATTCCAAGCACCAGTGAAGGGTCCAGGAACAAAGAGAAGGAAAACTGGAGGGCCTAGGTTTAAATATGGGGAATAAAGGGGATGGAGCAGAGCATCAGAGCCAATGGGCTGAGGGCTCAGGGGTGGGGCACTGGCAGGGCAAAGGGTGACACCCAACAGGGGAAATGGGGGCGGGACTCTGCAGTAAAATGGGGACAATGCGTGACCAGGGAAAAGAGAACATTTTAGAGAATATACATAAAAGGGGCAAAAGGGGTGGAGAGGTCAACGGGCCAAGCAGGGGAACAGAACTGTGGTACATTATCATGAAACCATGTAGCTGCTGGGGCTAGGGTGGTTCTAGCCGCAAGCTGCTGCAGGAGGCCGGAGAGCTCCGAGGCTCCCGAGGCAGAGTGCCAGCTACACGCCAGCAAGAGACAGAGACTCCGGGACTTGCCGTAGAGGTTCCGAAGGTAGTTTATTTCTCTGAAGTGGTCCCACTAGAAAAATCCAATTACATAGCATAGCAAGGTGTGTTTGTAGGTTTTAAAGGGATGGAAATTCTAACCAGTAAAATTATGAGTTGAGAAACTGTCCAATTACTTTAAGATTCTAGGTAAGAAAACACCAATCATTTAGTAAAGGTAAAAACCAATAGAAATCTTAAATGATAAAAAGGGGTTTTAGCAGGGAAGGGGAGGCTTCCCTCATGAAAGGTTCCATTGTCTCAGGGCACAAAATCCCAAGGGCCTTTTTCAGGCACCGTTGTATCATCCACAAAACCACAAAGGGCTGTGGGGTGGAAGTAGTTCTTCTCCATGTCCTTAATGTCCCTCCAACAGCTGTGCGCCTCTTTCTCCAGAGCATGGAGATTTCTGCCCCTCAGGCACATTCCAGGGCTTCCACAACTACCCCTTCTTTTTAATTAAAAAGGCTTCCCCTGCACATCTTTGCAAACAATTGTTTAAACAAGGAACGATAAGCAAAACAATAAAAACAAAAAAGAAAATTAATAAAATGTCCTTGGTAAAAGAAGGTGCCCACCCCTTCAGTTCCCATCCTTCAAACAGTCCTTCTAGACAGTCCTCTCTCTTCTGTATTTTGATGTGCTTTACTTGGTCCTTTAAGAGCTGGATGCTCCTGTGGATGGATTCACTGTTCAATGTTAGATTCAGGCAGCACAGCCCCTCCAGTTCCTGGCAGCCATGACCATGGGCACAGAGCAGGAAGTCGACGGCCGCTCGGTTTTGTAGCGTTGCGTGCCTGGTGCTTTCTCTGTCCTCCAGCAGATGGCTCAGGGCTTCAGAGGTCGCACTGGCCTGCTTCCCAAGCCAGCAGCCCAGGTCAGTAAGCTCACCCAGGGCCTTTGCTGCAGCTACCCAGGGCAGAAATAGGGAAACTGCCACCCTCTTTCCTTTATTCCAGTTTGTAATTTTGGAGTTGCAATTTACATTGAATTCAACATAAGATATTTTTTGACAAGCCAATTGGGTTTTTCTTCGCCAATCCTGAATCAGAGAGATGTTTGGGGTGAGGGTGGTAAGCTGGCCAAGGCTGCAGGGATCTCTCTGGAGGCAAGAAGAGATCCCAGCCCACGCCCTATCCCCGCAGATAAGGAGCCCACCCCAGGGGAGCACTCTAGGGTTGACTGTGTACAAAGAGATAGTGTCACTGGTGCAATTGCACCAATTGATAGAATAAGCTTTTCTGCTCGCCATCACATCCTTCCTGAAAAGGGAACGGGGTGATTGAAATTTGGCATGGGCTGAAACAGTTGGCTATGATAGAACCAAATAAAGAAAGTCGCCTGGGAGGACACCAATACATCCTATTCTTGGGGATCCTATGGTGCATGCTGTAAAATCTTTCTCCACTCATCCTCGGTGTCTACGGGATGGGTTTCTTTCCTGTAAAGGGATAGTCTCTTGCCGTGAGCAGAATTCCCACCAGGCACGTAGACAGAGGGTCATCGATGTCTCTCATGGCCAGGCATAGATTGGCTTGCTGCAGAGATTGTGCCAGGGTGATCCAAACCTTTTGTCAGGGCTGAGGGACGATAAATCCGCTTGGGTGTTATTTGAGAAGTGCAGGACTATTGAGGGATTCGACTCCATAAATGAATTATTTGAAAAATTGAAAGTATAGGTCACCTTACAGAGCCTCTCAATGGGAGGAATACTCTCTGTCCCCCCTCTCTGCTGATCAAGGAGCCTTTTGATGGTTCAGTGGGCCCTCTCCATGATGGATTGTCCTGTGGGAGAGTGGGGTATACCTGTGTCATGCTTCCTCCCAGACTGATTTAGAAATTCATGGAAGTTTTGGAGGTGTATGTGGGACCATTATCTGTATTGATGTTCTGTGGAATGCCCAAAGTGGAGAATACAGGAAGGACATGCCAGATCTCATCCTTGGCCTTCTCTTCTGTGAGGGCCAAAGCAACCACAGCTCCAGAGAAAGTATCTCTGAATACATGCATATATTTCATCCTCCCAAAGGGACCACAGTGAGTCACGTCTGTTTGCCATAGCTGACAAGTTTTGAGTCTTCGGGGATTTACCCGTGTTCCCATTGATGGCATGGCGTGTTGTTGGCAGTTAGGGCACGAAGCCACTCTTGCCCATGCTTGTTCTCTGGTTATTTTGAACATCCTGATGAGGGTGGGGACGTCTTGGTGGAAGATCTGATGGCAGAGCTTGGCTTGGCTGAAGATATCTGGCAGGGTGGTGATTTGTACTGCCATGGCCAGAGCATTCAGCTTTCCAGCTGCCCTCTGCAATGGGGCCTGGCAGATCAGTGTGTGACCTTACACACATAATGTGGTGGGGTTGCTCTGGGTGGGAGAGGAGATATCCCAGTTTCAAGAGCAAGTGATTTAAATTTAGATTTGCAACCTCCTTTAATAAAGTATGTTCAGCCCTCTCAGCTATTCCTGCTACATAAACCAAATCAGTGAGCAAATTGCATGCTTCTATGAACTTTTCAAAAGTTCTAATGATGGCTGCCAGTTCTGCGATTTATGGGGATCCCTGAACAATTTTGACATCAGGCTCCCATTTCTGAGTGTCGGGGTTTTTCCAAGTCATAACTGACTTGTGGGATCCTCTGGAGCCATCTGTGAATACAGGATAAATGGGAAGAGGTCTTAAAATCCTTTTGTATTCCAGATTTGCATTAGTAACACCCAATTTTCGGGCAATTCTGCCCCATCAGAAGGCAGCTGCCCCCAATCAGAGGCAGCTCTGATTTTCCCCACAGACCAGGGCACTCCAATGGTCTCTCTGTGCAGCCCTTGGCTGCTCTGATGTCCTAGTTTAGGGCTAATTTAGGGATGAAACCTCTCAAGGTGTCCCTCTAGAAAGCAAATTCGAGTGGCTCCTTCCAACACCAGTTCAGCAGACAAAAATCTCCTTCGAGAAAAGTGGAAAAAACTGTTTAATTAACAAGCAAAGTACTCCCACACATGATAAAATGAATGATATTACACAGTGAAACCTCTAGTTGCTCTGAAGAGATGGCACATTCAGAAAGTCCTTCTGGGGTTAAAGAGAGTCCTTTTGTGGGCTGTGGCTCAGCTCCCTCAGTCTCCTGCAGCACTGGAATGCCATCCTGGCTCCGGTGGGCCACAGGCGTGAGCTCCCAGTGTTCTTCTGGGTTTCCCCTGCAGAGCAGGGCTGAACAGCTCCAAGAAAAGGAACAGCCACAGTCCAGGGAACTTCTCTGCCTCAACTAGCTAAAAAAAAACTAACTAAAAGCAAAGGATAGCTCTCTTCTGCTCACTCTCTGTGCTGCAGAACAACACGTACCAAGAGAGCGAAAGAATTCCGGGGGAGTGAAGATGAAGCTTCTGCCCACACACACTGCGTGCCATATCCTCCCTCCCTTCACTCTTGGAGCCAGTCTTAATAGTGCAGAACTTATTACTGGGCTAAACACATGGATGAGGGTACAATTCAGCATCATAAAGGCACCCCAGGGCACCTGAGCACTTTCTCTGGAGCCTCCCTCCCTTGGGATGTTCCTCTCCATGCAGTCCTCAGCTCTGCCCAGCAAAGAATTCAGGTGGTTTCCCAGAGGCCATTACTCTCAGAGTGAAGTGCCCCCAAGGCACTGTTTGTGCCCCCAGAGCTGTGGCAGCCCCGAGTGCTGATGGTGGTGTTTGTGCTCACTCGGGTTCATCTCCCCACACACACACGATGCTCTGCTGAAATCTCCTCAGCACAGAGCAAACACACACTGCTGGCCTGGTCACTTGGTGTCCCTCCATGCAGGGACAAACAACCTCCTGCAGGTGGGGCAGAGGCCAGTGCTGGCTGTGGTGGCTGCAGGGGCTGGTGTGGGACAATTGCCCTGGGGCACCTTCCCAGGCTGTGCCCAGAGCAGAGACACAGCCCAGGCCCTGCTCTGCTGCTCCCTCAGGGCCATGCCAGGAGCTCTGGCTGTGCCAGGACACTGCTGCGTGCCCCCTGCACACTGCCCCTCTGCCCCAGGCACTGGGCTGGGCTTGGCCAGGGCATTCCTGGGGCACATTGCTGACAGCAGCTCTGGGGGAGAGCAAAGCCCTCCTGCCCTGCCCTCAGGAGATCCCTTTGCTGCTGGAGCTGCTGTGCTGGAGCCCAGCTGTGTCCCAGCTGTGCCCACGGCCTGTCCCTGCCTGTGCTCACAGCACGGACACGCAGCAGGACAGTGGCCAAGCTGCCAGAGCACTGCAGCCTCACAGCCACACAAGGGCTGGCAAGGAGAGGCTGGAGCTGCAACAGCAGATGTGGGGAGAGCCAGGGCCATTGTCCCTGGCTGTGCTGCTGTGCTGGGAGTCTCTGCACTTCTGCTCACAGACATTGCCTCTGCAGAGACACAGAAGGGCTGAGAAAAGAAACCTCAACACACAAGTCAGGGAAGCCACTTGTTTTTTATTGAAATGCACGGGAAACAAGCCTCCTGCAAGTCTTTGTGTTTCTACAGAAAGGTAGATGTTCATGTAGAAATGCTAAGAGTAGCATTACAGGATTTTGTATGAAATATTATAACACTAGAGAAAGATGAAGAAAAGGTCCCCATGAAAAAAATAGACTGTTATGACATGTTGCTGGCTCTTTGCAAGTATTGGGATAAATGCTGTATGTATAATGTTAAAATAGCATTTCTATATGGATATAGTCTTTGTCAATAGTAAAAGTTAGACATAAGTTTTTTAGAGATAGTGTGCTTAAACTCCCTGCCCAGTCAGGATAACAGCCCGTGAACAGGTGATGGGGACCCTGCAGCTGACACGGCAATTATCAACACTCACCGGCTGCCAAAGGCCGGGACCACCACCCAAATTAAAAGGAGATAAGAAGAGGATTAAAACCACAAGCCAAGAAACACGCACGCTCTAAAAAGGCGGACCCGAGGAGTGGCCATGCTAAACAGCTCCCAGAAACAGCTGACTGTGCATGAAGGGCTATGAATATGGAACAAATGGACGGATTGTAAAACGTATTTAAAGGGGTGTTCCCGCAGCAGCGGTGTGCTCTGGGCAGCATGCCAAGCACCCGGCCGTTTGAACCCTTTGCTTTATGTTTGTCTCCTATTGTCTTTTTATTAAACCTTCTAATTCTCCCAAGACAGTGAACCGTGTTTTTCACACCCCCTAAAACCCTCCCAAATTTCCCCCCAAAATCACCCAAAACCACATCGGAGACACGATTTTATTGGGGGTGGGTCCGCCATCCCAAAACCAGCACAAATGGCCCCAAACTCCCCCAACCTTCCCAAGATCCCCCAAAACCCTCCAAGCTCCCCCAAATTCCCGAACCCCCAAAACCCACAAAATCCCCTAAAAATCCAGCGGGATTTTATTGGGGAGGGGTCTGCTGGGGGTGCAGCGCCCCCAGCCCCAAAACCACCCCAAACCTCCCCAATTTCCCCCAAACTCTCCCAAAAAACACAAAATCAGCCCCAAATCTCCCCAATCTCCCCCAAACTTCTGCAGGGTGCAGCAGCACGGCCATCCCAACCCCCAAACCCTGGGGGAAATTGGGGTTCAGGGGCGCGGGGACCCCGGCTCATGGGGAACCCCAAAACCCCACGGAACAGCTCCAGCCCCCAAAACCTCCCCAAATCCCCCGGAATAGCTCCAGCCCCCCAAAATATCCCCAAATTTCCCCAGAACAGCTCCAGCCCTCCAAAACTGCCCCAAACTCACCCGGAGCAGTTCCAGACCCCCCAAACCCTCCCAAATCCCCCTAAAACATCCCCATCCCCCCAACACCCCAAATCCCTCCCAAATCGCCCCCAGTTCTCCCCCCAAAAAATTCTTGGAACCCTCCCAAACTCCCCCAAAATATTTCCAACCTCCAAAACTTTCCCTGAACATCCCCACATCCCCCCAAAACTAACCCCAAAACATCTCCAG
Source organism: Muscicapa striata striata (assembly GCA_030060385.1). Classification (NCBI taxonomy): domain Eukaryota; kingdom Metazoa; phylum Chordata; class Aves; order Passeriformes; family Muscicapidae; genus Muscicapa; species Muscicapa striata. Next base: position 953 of record JAREIS010000808.1, on the reverse strand, counting down.
CCCCCCAAATTTCCCCAAAATCCCCCCCAAATCTCTCCGGCCTCCCGGGGTTCAGGAGGAATTGGGGGTTCCGTAGGGATCTGGGGGTTTGAGATTTTGGGGGGATTTGGAGGACTTTGGGGACCCTCCCCATCACTGTTGGCCAGAGCCTGGTGACTCCGGGTTTGGGGGGATTTGGGAGATTTTGGGGGTCTTTTGGGGTGATTTTGGGGAGGCTTTGGGGGTGTTTACGGAGATTTGGGGGTATCAGGAGTTATTTGGGGTGATTTTGGGGGTGTGTTGGGGGATTTTTGGGGTGTTCCGGGAGGTTTTGGGGGTGTTTTCACTGGGATTTCGGGTGATTTTGGGGATTTTTGGGGTGATTTGGGGGATTTGGGGTGATTTTGGGGATGTTTTGAGGGATTTTGAGAGATTTTGGGAAGCTTTTGGAGGTGTTCATGCAAGTTTTGGAGTGATTTTTGGTTTAGGGAAGTTTGGGGGGGGGATTTGGTTTTTGGGGGTGGTTTTGGGAGGTTTTGGGGTGATTTTGGGTTTAGGGAAGTTTGGGGAATTTGGGGTTTTTGGGAGGTTTTGGGGAGGTTTTGGAGGGTGTTTTGGGGGTCAGGGGGGATTTGGAGCTCAGAGAGGTTTGGGGTATTTTGGGGTATTTTGGGGTCCTCTCACCGTTGATCAGGGCCCAGTGAGCCTTGTGACCCTAGGAGAGATTTTGGGGTTTTGGGGTTTTTTGGGAGGGGATTTTGGGGGATTTGGGGCTCAGACATGTTTGGGTATTTTGGGGTATTTTTGGGATATTTTGGGGTATTTTGGCCCCTCTCTCACCGTTGATCAGGGCCCAGTGAGCCTTGTGGCCCCGGCGGCAGCACGGGCCGTGGTTGCTGTCCTCGTCATAGCTGGGGGGTCAAGGGCAAAGACCCCAGACCCAAAACCCCAAATCCTGACCCCAGACCCCAAAT
>JAREIS010000807.1:0-47606 GCA_030060385.1 Muscicapa striata striata | reverse complement strand
TCAAAAAAAAAAAATTTCAGAAAACCAACAAGAGAAAAAAAGCAAAGGGTAAAATTTAAAAACCGAAAAAAAAAAGAGGGGAAACTGTCTAAAACTTGTAATCCAAAACTAAATACATTTGGCTGTATTGGACTTAAAAACTTATAAACCTCTCCTTAAATATAAAAAAATGAGAAACATCCCACTACAACCTTTCTTTTAAAAGGAACCAGAAGTGGGGGGAAAAAAAATTTTCTGGGAAAGACAATGTTTAAGGATTTTTTAGATCTGGGACACATTTGCTGAAATCCTAGAATATGTGAGACTGACCATGAGCCCTTAGTGAGCTTTGTCAGGGAAAGTGACCAACAGCATCTCAGGGTGCATTAAATGACATGCAGCATTCCTCATTCAGCAAGTCTAGATACTGCCTAGAGCATTGGACACCCCAACACAGCAAGGACACACAGGGAAAGGATCTCAGTGGGAGCCCCGTGGTGAACAGGACTAGAATTACTGCTGAGAAACACTCACACAGCTGCAAGGACTTTCCTGCATCTCTCCTCACCCCCCTGAGAGGGCTGGGCTTTTACACAAGGTGTTGGGAGGGGACACAGCTGGGACAGCTGACCCAAACTAACCAGAGGGATATCCCTCCCATGCCATACAGTAACATGATCAGCACATAGAGCTGGGGGAGAAGGAGGAAGTGGGGAATGTGCAGAGGGGTGTTGTTTGTCCTCCTAATTTTCTGTTACCTGTCATGGAGCCCAGATTTACTGGAGATGGCTGAACATGTGCCTGACAATGAGAAGTGGTAAATTAATTCCTTGGTTTTGGTTTGCTTATGTGAGTGGCTTTTGCTTCACTTATCTAACTGTCTTTGTCTCAATCCAAGAGTTTTCTAATTTTTTATCTTTTTTTGTTCTCTCCCCCACTGGGAGAGGAAGTGAACAAACAGCTGTGAGCTGCTGAATTGCCCAATGAATGCAGGATGTAACCTGCCATATAACAAATTCAGGGCATTCTATTGCTTTCCCTAATTTCCTTAATTAATCTTCATGAGTCATTTCACATTAACTAACTTTACTTCAATAATTCATGTTGAATTTTTTTTTTAATTAATTAGTACTTTATAAAAGAGTGTACATGAGAAGTTAAAGTTTTTTTGCCTATTCTGAATGGTGTCTGGTCTCAAATTCAAGACCTGAAACTTGCTAAAATTTGTTATCCAATCCAACAGTTAAAGGACTTTTTCCCCATAAATTTGAGTCCTCTTTTCTTGGGGCTTTACAGTTTCTCTACAGTTAAAACTTTTATTTTCCTATTGATATCTGGCAGAAATACCAAAACATACAGGTAACATTAGCCAAAGGAAAGACCAGGGGTAACCTGATCCTTATGCAGAAGTACTTGTGCAGGAAAAAAATTTGGACAATGGAGGATTTAATGTAATGTACTAGGATTTACTGTCAGACAAAATTTGACTCCATTTAAAATTTATAGGCAATTTTTATGATCATAGTAAGTTACCACCAGAATTAAATATAAAATATTATGGCCCTTTTACTGGATTTTTTTTACTTCAAATGAAAGATGTTTTAATTTTATTTTTTAAAGTATAAAAGTCTTAGTTTAAGTAGGATTTAATTTTAGAAGTCTAATATTTTGTATTTGTATTTTGTATGGTGAAAGTTCTACAATGAGGGAAGCAATTTGTTTGTAACTAAATTTTATTCTTCAATTTTAGTAACTCCTCATAACAAATGTGCATGTCATTAATGATGGCCCAGAGGTCTGTGAACCATTGTCTTTTAAAGACAAAATAAACTGCACTTTTGCAAATACATGTCATAGTTGTTGAAAAAGTGCCCTACCATGTACCCTTCTTCAAACTCCTTCAGGTAGGTTTGGCAAGACAGCTGCATTCTTTGCAATCAAGAAAAAAATCCCTGTCAAGATAACAAAGTAATGTAGTTGCTTTTTCCTCTGTGTTATCTGCAAATTTCAGATGTCAATAAGGAACTTATAAGGGGCATCAAGCAGTCTTTGTCTCCTTATGCTGAATGAAGAGCTTCAATAAAGCAGCAGTTTCTGTCTCTTTTATTTGCCTTAAAAGATAAGTTGCATAAAGAAAGGCTACTTGAACAGAGTATTTTGAACAGTTGTCAGTTCAGACAAACTGATCAGTGAAATCCATTTCCTGAACCACAAATTACTACATGCCTTAAACAAATTCTTGTCCCCACAGCCTTTTCAGTTCTTCTCTGGGAGGAGCTGCCTGTCCACAGCCTTCTTATTTTCAGAGGGCAACACTGCAAATGTCTTCTCATCTTGTCAAAACCATATGACCTCTGGCTTAAACACACTCTATGGCTATATTTTAACACAAATTGTCTGATTCAATAGTTTTTGTTATTTTTGTACCCAGGTCTGATAGAATCAATCTGTTCTGGTTTTCTTATTGGTTGGTTGGTTTTGGTTTGTTTGTGGTTTTTAATAGCACTGGAGAAATAGACCAAGTAAAAAAGTGGTTGAAAAGTGGGTGATTTTTTTTTAATAACATGTGTTCATTGGTTTTTATATCTTAGTTATCCTCTCACTCCCTCTTCTTCTTCTTGCCCTGCTTCTTTTTTACTTCTGCCGCTCCCTTCAAAGAAATAGCTAATAACTCTAAAATCAAAAAGAGCTTTCAGTTGGATTTGATTTTGTTCTTTATTTTAATTATATTCAACAATTCTGTTTGGAGAAAAAATCATATTGCAATTAAAAGAAAAATAAACAAATTTTATTGGTGCTATGTTGATCTTACAACCTGTTCTAAAATAGGGAAAGTCTTCGGACAAATACCAGGCAACAGTCAGTGTATTTTAAACAGCCAGTGTTAGATAGCCTGTAGGTTGCCATTGCCACAGAGATAACTTCAGAGGTTCCAAAGCATACAATCCAAATGCTAAAAAGATATAAAACACAAAACACCATAATATTGATGAATGAAAAATGCTAAAGAAAAAAAATTGCAGATGTGAAGATGAATAGATAGAAAATTAAAGATGCAAAATAAAATTAAAAAAAGAAAGCTTTCAACTGAAGAAAAGGCAAGCAGGCAAGCATTGAACATAAAATAGATGTAATACTGCTGTTATTATTGAAGATCTAGTATTAGCTAAAGATATGAGCTTGATGCAGAAATAAGAAGGTGAGGATGTTTGGATTCCATTCCTACTCTGAGTACCACTTGCAAATCCTATAAAATATCTTGATAAATTCTGATAAAAAGTAAAGAAGAAACAGGAAAAGGGATATTTATCCAAAAATTAAATGAAGTAAATTAAGAGATTTTCAAGACTTTCAGGTGCATGGTGCACCTTGCTAATTTTGATGAGTGATTCCATAAGGCAACTTTAGACCATTTCTGATCAATGTTAAATATTGCTAGTGGTGTTTCAATTAAATCTCTATGTTAAACAAAAAGCATTTTCCTGTGCAGAATGGGAAATTTGTTTTTTAATGAAAAATGGTGTCTTTATCTTGCAGCAAGTACTGCTATTATCTCCCGTTGTTTGCACCATTATCACAGTGTAATTAAATATAGAATATGAAAAATGAACATGCTGCTTATGCATGGAAATTTCATTCAGCAAGGTGTTCTTAATGCTTTGAAACAGTTTTATGAGAACCTGCAAGGTTTTCTTTCTTCTTGTTTGTTTGTTTGGTTGGTTTGTTTGGTTGGTTTGTTTCATGCATTTGGTTGGTTAGTTTTGTCTTGATTGAATGTGGGTTTTAAAAGACCCATACAAAACAGGGCTTTATTTGAGTAAACTTCTGGATGCAATCCTTTTCCTCCAGCTGTTGATGCCACCAGACAGCTTGATGTCACTGGCAAATTTACTAAACTTACATTCAATCCCACTGTCCATGTTTCTGAGTAAGATGTCCATGGAGGGTTTCACAGATATGTTGGAGAGATTAGGATGCTGTAATGTCTGAGTAGCCTAAGAGCACCCTTTAATCTTCATGATTGGCTTTAAGATATCAAGAAACAAGTGTGCTTATCTTTAGGATAGCAGATATCCTCCTCTTTGCAATGAGCTGGGGTCCTTTAGGCATATTTATTTAATTCTGCCTGTGCTGTCTACCAAGTAAATTATATGTATCTTAAGAAAGTTAATTAAATTTTGTATTGTTAAGAAAGTTTATAAAATTTCCTGCTATAAAGACAAATTGAATACAATGGTTAGGGAATAAGATTTTCAAATTATATGTTAAAACCAGAGAGAAGTCAAAAATTAAATACAGTAAATAGTAATGATAATGATGATAGTAATAATAGTAATCTTTTGCTCTAGGAAACTCACATATCTCACATTATATCAATGGTATGCCCTAAGAAGACAGAATCATTAGATTACACTTATATCACCGATGATGCTGAGAAGCTGTTTAAAATTATTCCTTATAACCTTTTTCCTATTCTCTGTTTATTCTGCTTTCCTTATCTAAGAGTCATAGCCTATAGCTTTTAATAACCCACTGAGGTAGAAACAAGAAGTATTGCTGAATGAACAGAAGTGGATACAACAGTGTAGTTGGCTGAAAAGAGTGAATTTGCAAGCTTATTCACAGTCCAAGACAGCAATATAAATTATATGCCCAAGAAAAAGATACGAGCACAGACACTTAGCTAGTGAAAATTGTAAGCAGTTCTCCACTTCTTTTTTGTTTGATTGGTTTTATTTTGTTTTGGGTTTTTTTTTTTTTTTTTTTTTTTTTTAATACAGGCAAGTGGACACATAACTCAGAATACTCTGGATTTGTGAGCCTTTTACAATCCTGACTGTGTTAGATTTGTCAAACTATTTTACCTTCATATCTTTTCCATTATTTTCCATTATTATCTTTTCTGTTATTATTTCCCATTATTATGTTTTTAAAATGTTACAAATGTGCGGATATTTTCTGGCTAAGCTCTTCTTTATTTCTTTCTGGAGCATACATGCAATTCTAGTCTCCACTAGTAAAGTGTCTTCTTTTATGCAGTCAATTCCTCTTATAGGATCACCATGGCAGGAATAGCTTTTTTCTATTATTTATTTATTTTCTTTAATTCTATGAAAACTATCCAGAAGCAAGAATCTGAACCATTTTTAGCACTTTTAATTGAAGGCTCTCTCTCAAATGGAGTAATGGCTTCATTCTCTATTTCCATCCGTATTGTGCTTTCATGTAGAAAGATGAATCAATGCTGAACAAATTGGAAATAAGTAAATAAAAACTATTGCTTATCAATTTAAATACACAGTAAACTCATGTGTCAGGAATAATAAGAAATATAGGCAGAGTTTGCTAAAAATTGAGGTATGGGAGACATTCGCAGGCATTGTAAAAGACATATGCACTCCTATTGAGGCTCAGATGAAAAAACCTGGATAGCACAGGATGTGTGTACAACAGGACTGTTGGGTTCAATTTTAGGAATTCTCAGCAAGAAATACATTGGGGAGAAAAGTGCAATTTTGAGAGGCAATGTCAGTCTCTGAGAGAGTCTTAAATTTTGGAGTGGTAACATCTTCATGAAACTACCATGAAATAGAGTAGGGGCAGACTCCAGCACTGAATTGCTTTGGGGCACTCATTTATTTGTCACTCCTCTAAATATGTAAGACTGATCCACTATATATACAAGAATGCAATTTGTTATTAAGTGGAACTACTGATATATATATTCAATAGACCTATTGATTTCTGGTTTGCATAGAACTGTGGATATTGCTTCTAGGCTGCAGGTTTATCTTAAAACCAGATGGTACTGGTGGTATAATGAGAAGGAGGAAAAGAACATTAGCTTTAAAATCTTTCAGGGGAAACCAAATTAACATCAAATTTCTGCTTACACGAGGGAAAGCTATGTACATCAGGACAGGCACATTTACCTTTTTGTCTTCTATGATTTGAGTGAGAAAGGAATTCAGTTATTTTTCCTGTGACTGAAGCATTAGCTCTTTATGCTACTTTTCATAAGCTAAAGTAAAAAATGTATTGTGAGGTGACACAATCCAAGGGATGGGAATGGGATGGGTTAGCAGCATAGGGAACAGGGTGAGGCATAACAGCTGGTGCCCAGAGGTAAGTTAAGGAATCAAGAATCTGAGAATCTGGCAAGTCAGAACAACAGGCCAGCTCAGTAAAAATCATGCCTCCATGCTAAATAAAATGCAAGTTGGAAAGAGTGAATGGAAGTCTCTGTGGAAGGGGAGCCCTCAATGTTTCATTCCAGTTCAAGACACTGTACATTGTTATAGATGAAGTCTATACTCTGAGAATCAGATATGACCTAGTCTTACCCTACCTACAGTGTTCTTCTGTTTCTTTATTGAAAATATTCTTTGGTAAGTAATCTTTCAAATAATAATTGAGAGGCATAAAAGTTTAGTTAACTTAGCACAATCAATTTTGTTTTAATTTTCTTAGTCCATGGGTAGGGTCTCATGCCTTTAAGTTCTATATTTCTGCCACCAGTTTGCTGACAGAAAGCTACACTTCCACCAATTATAAGACTGTATTTTAAGACTTTCTTGAATTATCTAATATTCCCATTATTTTGGCTAGAGATGGAGTTCAGGATGGGTGGCCTATAGCTGTTTTATTCACATACAGAAGCACGCAATCTGGGGATGGCCCAGGCTGGAAGGCACCTCTGCAGTTTGTCTTGACCTGCCACATGCTGAGAGCAGGGTCTGCTGAGAAGTTTGCTCAAGGCTACAACCACTCAGGTGTCTATGAAGTCCAAGGGTAAAGACTCCATAGAGTCCTGAGTGACCTGTTCTAGTATTTGACCACCTTCTTAGTTAAAAAAACCCCAAACCAAACAAACAAACAAACAATGCCCATCCACACAGGGCCAAAAAATAGCAAACTTTCACAGTTGTTTGCTTTTTTTTTTTTTTTTTTTTTTTTAACTGCAAAAACTGTGACACTGAATTCCCAAAAAACAATGGAAAAGTAGAAGAGGTTCTGTAGCAAAATTAGAAAAGCATTGCCATTAAAAAGGCTGGTACAACCAGGAAGGAATAAAAGGCTATTTCAGAGCGTAAATGATATTTGTCTTAAATGTTCAGACATACAGAATACTGGCTTGAAGACTAGTCCTTTGACTAAAGACTCAACTCACTGGAAGCTACAGACAGAAAATCAAGAAATAAAAACTGTAAAAAAGACATCAGAATAGAAATGCAAGCCAAAATAGAAAGATACATCTCAAATGTTCATGGTGAGATTCTGAAATAATTTGTATTTTTATTCCAATGTCTGTTTCAGAAACATGACAATATATACATAGAAAAATATCCTCTCCTCTGTTAGACTTTTCTTTAAAAAATAGATTCCTAAAGTTTATTTCCAGTCTGAGTCATTCTGCTATTACCAAAAACATGAATTAAGAATGGTTTGTAAATTTTGCATGTATGTGTGTATGAAGTAATGAAAATGTCAAGGTACTTCATTGGTTTTCACATAAGCTTTTCTCCATTTAAGAACCTTTATCATTATAGCAATAGTGTCTCTTCTCCACTTAGTCTGAGAATATAAAGGGAAAAGAGTTATTTCATTGATGCTGTTTAGATAATTTTTCTGAATGCTAATTAAAATTCAAAAATTGTTAAAATTTATTTTCCTGGGTTTTTTTTTTTCTTTTTTTTCTGAGTGTGATTAGATTTATAGGAGAGAATTCTGTTCACTGTATAGGTTTTATTCAGTTTCAGTCTCTGTTTTCATCATAATTCGGAATCAGAGTAATGTAAGTGTAGACAAATCACTAGCTATATAGTTTGATATAAGTGGAGAAAGCTGTGGAATTTTGTGCAACTTCTCTGTATTCAGTTACATATCCCCACCTGCAGTCTAAAGTAAATGCTAACCCAATTATATATTTGACTAAACTAAAACTGACTGATGAGTTCAAAAATGGTACTAAGTAGATGTGACTCTTACCTGATTTTTAAAATGTACCAGAGAAAGTTAGATGCTCCTTTCCATTTTTCACCTTAACACAATGCATAAATAAGTTCCACAAAAGGAATACTAATTTCTTGCAGTTCATCTTAAGCAGAATGTTGGTTATGGCTCCTTTGATTTTAGTACATAGAAATGTACTAAAATGGGGATGCTGGGAAAAGAAACTGTATCATCTTAAATAAAATACACTGGCTCTTTGCCTGTACCTTCAAATTACTCTTGATTTTATATCTAACTGCACAGGATAGGATTTCCCAAAGCTTGCAATGAATAATAACATTTTGGGCAAGATGGATTAGAGATGAAGTGTCAAAAAAAGCAATAGATGGTGATAAATTTTCAGGATTAAAAAAAGTAACATTGTGACATTATTTGAGGTGAATAATGGAACAGTGATTACACTTGTTAAGTTATACATAAGCTACTCATTTGAAATGCAGTATTTCAGTGGAGCTTATTTTGTTGAAAAAATGGGATCTGAAAATCTGGTCCCTCATATTTTAGGCTAATATAGGTGAGATTGTTTATGTTTGATATTTAATTGTTGTACTCCTTATATTTTATTTGGCACTTGTGATGAAGTTCTAAAAATAACCCATGGTTCAAGAGTAGAAATAAAAATAACAATATGTTGGAGGGAAAGTCAGAGAAGAATAACATAATCTCCCAAGTGCTATCACAAATTGTGAGAAAACTTCTTGAACAGTCATTGAACATGCATTAAAAAACAAACAAAGAAAATAAAACAAACAAAAAAACCAACCAAACAAAAACCGAAAAACACACACCAAAAAGAGGCCCCAAAATTTTTTACAAACATCGGTGATTTGAAAAGTTGGGGTCTATTTCACTCTGCTTGGAAATTAAGAAGATTTTCCTAATTTCTTTAAAGTTATTCCCAAAGATGTTTTACAACCTCAGTATATATACACAGTAGTTGGGAACAATACAGAATTGTCTAAATTCAGGCTGTTCCATCCTTCTCTCAGTAGGGACTACAAGCAAGCATAAAGCAACATGATTAAGAATTCATTTGTTTTACGGTTCAAGGGGAGCTGAAATGATTAAGCTCCTTTATAATGTTTTAGTTCCTATGCATATTTTAAGAATACTACTGCTAGGGAAAAACAGCAACAGAACAAAAGGGAAGCAAGCTCCTCTCCAAAGTGTGGCAAATATTTACTTACCTGCTGTACACATATGTTTCCATTTGATAAATACTGCTTAAACCAAGAGAAATCGCAGGCTGCCGAAATGTCTCTGTGCGGCACTGGAGAGAGAGACTGCAAAGGCAGTTTTCAAGTCCTTATCTGCAAAGAGAAAGAGATTATTGCCTTAACCTTTGTTATCAGTATGAGACCTGCTTTAATGCTCAGAAGGAGTTATGAAGTGGTGAAAGGCTGACTGGATGGGCTATGTCTCACTGCCAGCGTCTGGCTCTCCAGCAGGGGAGCACACTGCTGCCCTCAGTGCAGACTCTAAAGATGTTTTCTTGCCTATGGCAATTCACATTCAGAAGGCATGGCTAACACTGATGTGTGAAACTCACAAAGATCACATTACCAGCCATGGGTCTTCTTTGTCATCCAAAAATGTTCATACTAAAAAGAAGATAAACCTAGGTTCCCCTGCCCTGACTCCTGAAGCCTGGCTGTAATGATTTACCCACCTAAAGGGTTCACCAACAACAAGTTTGGCTTTGCAGAATGGAGTGAACTATTTAGGCTTGGCTGGAAGCATGTTATTTTATTTTATTCTAAATAAACCACCACATTGTACTGTAGTAAAACAAAAATAAACAGAGTGCACCCCAATTTTCCAATTCAGTTTATAAAGATTACACAATTTATTTTCTGTCATTATACTCATGCTTATGAGATTTCACTTAGAATTTCTTTGCATGTTCTGAAAAGATTTGTACACACTAGAAAACTAACTTGCCATTTTGCAGATTGTTACTTTTGTGCCTTCTTTGATATATCTATATTTTTGAGAAATACAGAATTTCTACATACAGTTAGACTCCAGTCTTACACATGCAAGGTTAACACATATAACAAGATTGGAGACCTGTTTAATGCCCAAATAGTTTGTGATTAACTCTCCATTTTGAACCATGATTTGAAAGTTATTTACAAGTACCAAATTCAAAAGTCTAAAAAGAAGGCTGAAAACAGGGTGTTTTATAAAAGTGATCATTCATAAAATGTAATTTCTCATTTATTTATTTTTTCTACTGCTTTCTCTGTCAAATATTTCCATTCGTTTTAACTTATGAACTGAATGCTACTGATATGAGATCAGTAAATATATAGTCTCTAGGCCTTATATTTTAAGGACACAGAACATATTACTTTGGGAAAAAGATACAAGACTTGCTTATGTGAATGCCTGATTTGGAGAGAGAATCAGCAGTATTATATGTCCAGAAATACTACCTAAAATATTTTCCCTTTTTCAAGGCTTTCCACATGCTGAAAATATAAATTAACTCTTAGAAGTTTTCATGACATGCAGAGATAAAAGCCAACCCATTAAAAGAGTTAGAAAATTAGGATCAGAAGTTAGAAATTGCAATGAGAAAAAGAGAAAATCATCTCACACCTGTGAACCTTTTGTCTCTTCCAATATATCTTTTGTTCTAGCCTAATTCACATAAAATATGTGTAACGCTTTTATAGAGTTCATCTTCATATCTTATTACAGGTAGAAAATTTAAAGGTGTGAGTAAGCATTTTTTATTTTCTGTATCTTTGAATATAAGCCCTTTGTTTACTTTTTTTCTTCCTCTGATGTGAGGGAGTGGGCAGACGTGGTACACATGCTTCTTGAAATGTAATACCTTCATACATTTTGTTGAATTCATCGCTCATAAAAAACAGAATGGAGTAGTATACCCCTGAGCAAACCTCCGAAAAACTCAGAAAGTTGTTTTCCATACCACTTGTTTAACTCTGTTCAGACAGGTAGTGAGTATAAATGGTATATTTCTGCAGTCAATTGGGAAACATCTGGGGTGAGGATACAAAACCTCACACCACAGCCTTACAGCTGCCATTTATGACACCATGCACTAATCTATCTGTTCTTCCAAAAGTGCCAGCCATGCATTTCATACTTTCTAGTTTTCTACGTAGCCTTTCAAGATTCTTGTTTATATTCTTTGCTATTTCAAGAGGCATAAACCAAAAAATAATAAAATTATTTTAATAAATTTGAAATACATGTTATGAGTGGGCAATGAAAGAAGAAAATGAATTGAAGACATTTCTGTTTTATATGCAGATGTGCTTTTTGACAACATTGGAAAGAGCCTGGGAACGCACACACCCCTGTGGTCTCAGTGACTCATACCCACTACCCAAGGTACATTCTGGGAGATAGTGGGAGATACTGACAAGCCATTTTAGATGGAGCACTGAGAACTAGGAAATGCTTAAGAAAAAACACTTTCTACTTTTTGATCAAAAGGTAAAAAAAGTTACATTTGGCATATGGTCTAGATTTGGTAATGTACTTGTCGCCTCTGTTTTTGTCCCACTCTGGTAAAAAATCTCAGTGGTATCTAAGTTCCTTTTTTCTTTAAGGAAAAACTAGTTTGTAGGGTTTTACAAAAACATCCTAAATTTTCAAACTAGCAGCATTCAGATTTGTAACTACTTGATACATTTTTTTCCCTAAGGCACCTATATCTACTTCCCTCAGTAGCCTAGAATAGAACCTTATTATGCTTCCCTGCAGATATATGTATCATCAATTCTCTTGGCTCCCTTTTCAACAAACTTGGGATATTTAAAAAAGATACAGAAACTATTAAAAAGAAATGAAGAAAGATATAGGAACATGAATCATTTATAATAGTCAATAAGAGCATATTTTTTATTTATTATTAACTGTATTTGCCTCAAAAATTAATTTTTTCCAGAATATTGACTTATAGTCATCATTATCTCTTCTTTACATATGGGCACATTTGTACTTGAATATGCTTTAGTCAAATTGCATTCATAAATTTTCTAAATGACCAAAGTTTATAATAGTGAGACAGAGTAGGCCTGTTTTGATGCATTTTAGATTCCTTTTATACTCCTGCTAATATACATCAATAACTAATCAAAAATCTCTTCAACTATGCGAAAAAATCTTACTAAGTTCTGTATATTGACTGGGCAAAGCATTGAAACCTTAATGTATCTGAAAAATTTAATGACTAACTCATGAGGCAACTTGCATGAATTTGCATTTCTCTTGTTTGTTTTTTTGGGGAATATTTTTTGTTTGTTCGTTTTTTGGGTTTTGTTTGTTTTTTTTTCCTTTTCTGTATTTATGAAAAAATTAGTTACTTGTCTTAGAGAAAGGAAGAATGTTAATATCTTCCTCACATTTTCCAGCCAGTGAAGAAATGTAGAAGTCTCACACTATTGGCAATATCTTTCAAAACTCTTGGACTGTTATAATTCCCAAGATCATTCATAGGAAAATAACAGTATTTAAAACATGTATAAAAAAATTGACAATACTGGCATGGTTTTAGTTATTGTTCATTGCTGAAAAAACTCTCCTTCCAGATATTTCTTTTTAGGTAAATCTATAGAAATAGACATAGATATGTATACATATTCATGTAGAAAGAGAAAAGAGCTATTAAATAAATATGGAGTAAAATGATGATTATAAAATTCTAATGATATTACTCATGTCAAATCAGAAAATACAAAGTCTGCTCAGGGCATCACTTATAGATAGAAAAGAAATTGCTATATTCTTTCCACTTTTTTCAAAGATTCTGTGTTCCAATATGAGTATCAGATAAAACAAATCATGGATGAACAATTTGCTCCTGTACTATAAGAAGCACCTCTGGATAAAAATTACTTAGGTATGTACTACTTTTCTCTTTTTATTGTTTTTTGTCTGTTCACAAGTTCTCCTCCTGTTTTACTTTATTTTCTCTTCATAAATCTGTCCTTTTATTTTTTTTTTTGAAACAAAAACAGCTAGTTCATTTTGACCATGAAGAAAGATCATCTCCTCATGTTTACATCTAGAACTATGTCTAGGGGAATTTCAGATTTAGCTAAATTGCTAAATTGCTGAGTATATCAAAATCTAGGCATCACCAGGTGAACTCCCTTTTTGCAGAATTCAATAAAAAGAAAATGGTAACCTGCTAAAGCAAAAGAGGGAAAAATAGTGGAATTATTCTGCATGGAAAAATAACTTTTTAAAAATATTGATGTTTGCAAGTGGTAAATCATGTCTACATCCCTTATTTACCACAGGCAGAGAGTCTAGATCTAGGAGTAGAAATGGGTTTATGCTCCACATTAGTGCATCCACACTGTGCATCATTGCCCTGTGTGATAACCCTCATGTCTTTATGACAAAATTACTGCTTTTGCATGCACTTTTCTGAAATTTCTGAAGTAATGTGAAGCTTAGCTGAAGACCACAACTAACATATTGCATATGACACAAAACGAGAGTCTAGTTTGCATGCTCTGGGATGTAGGATGCTTGTGGCTATTTGAAGGTACAGGCCTGCTGAGAGACAGATAGGTGATTAGATGAGAAAGCAGTACTTGCTGCAGTCTCTTAGTGGTCATTTGTCCCTGGCTATAGGCTGCTTTTGGGCATTACCCAGCCAGGTGATGGGGGGACACCTGACCACAGCAGGGCATCTCAGACCACTCAGACTAATCTGGATAGCAAAAGTAATGTTTTCTTTCTCATAGCATTTTTCGACAGAAGATTATGAAAACTATGGTAGTGCTGATTGACTTGAGGCTTTGTGATTAATGAATACATATTACTTGTTCTGAAAAATTAATTAGGAAGACAGTGAAGAGTTGAAGTAATAACTCCTCCAGTAAGGATACCGTAGGAGCCAGGAGAAAGGATTATGGTTCAAAACAACTAATATATGGGGGGAAGGTGGGGCAAGTTCTACGTAGGTGAGAGCACTGCTTCGCATCTCTCGCACTGGAGCCTCTGGTCCAGCCCCAAATTGCCACCAAGCCAGTGGCACATCTAAAACCCCAGCTGGGGAAAGGCCAGAACAAAGGCCATGACATTGGTCTCACCTACCCCATTGCCTCAGACCTCACAGCAGTTGAGACCACACTGGATCCAAAGGCTGTAACTATTGATCTTTCTCTCTCCTTTCTCTCTTTCTCCTAACTTACTCTTCTAGAAAGCTGGGTAACTTAAAGTTGGATCAGTTAGAGTTTGCTAAGTCAGTGCTTTGTGAAGTGTATTACTGTGACTGGATGATGCATTAAAATTTGCCAACTACCCTATTCTCTAAAGTTTGCAAGTAAAATTTGCTGTTTATTCTCCTGAGAAGTTTGTTGCTTTGTCCCATTCACTGCTGAGGGAACCACGGTACCTAAGCCTCTTTAAAACACGTGTCAAGTGACCTCGAGGTATAACAGATACCAAACGTAATTTTGGGTGCTTTGTAAAAGCCACTGTCCAAGCACCAGACACTGCATGTAATGGCCAACCTGTCAGGTGTAGATATGACATCTCTGTGAGTTGCAGGAGTGCCCTCTTCACCTGGGTCCACCTTCTTGCAGTTTGAACTGGTGGATCTGTGCTTTGATTAGGATGTACATTTGTGGGTTTTGGAAGAGGACTCACTACCTACCCAATACACCTGTCATGTCAAGCAAATTTTAGGTCATCTGTCAATGCACCAGATGATTACAACAAAAAACTTCCTGTATGGCACCATAGGAATACGTCATCCCCAGAGCTGCACTCAGTTTTGTTTCCAGGAGAGCCTGGGAACAGAGGGATGATGGTACAGTGCTGACAACAGCAAGGACACAAGAGTTCCAGCCAGTCTAACACTGTAGGCCTACTCTTACGACAATATTTGCAATACTATCCTGTTCTATTGCACCCAGCCAGTTAGGATCATTAGGAGTGGAAAAGACCTTAAAAATCATCGAGTCCAACCATCAACCCAACACTGCCAAGTCCAGTGCTAACCATGTCCCAAGTGTCACATCTTCATGTCTTTTAAACAGCTTCAGGGATGGTGACTCAACTATTGCCCTGGGCAACCTGTTCCAATGTTTGACAGCACTCTCAGTGAAAATATTTTTCCTAATACTCAATCTGACCTCTCCTGCTCCTCCTGGGCCCTTTGAGTGAAAGTCAGTGGCAGATTTATGACTCTTGGGGCTGAGTCTGATGCTGGCAAACAAATCTAACCCTATTAGCATTTAACAACTTTGTGGTTTTTTCCCTTCATTGCATTCTGTAAATGCATTAATATCTAATGTTAAACTGTATTGTCACAAAAAGATGATTTCAGTAATTAATCTGTGGTTTACTTTGCCCTGAGGTTTTTTTGAAAGTATTCCTACTTCCAGAAACACTGTCATATCTAAGGATAGGATCCATCTTTTACTCAATAACTCATCTCTCACTTGTTCTTTAGTGCCAAAGTGCAAGATTATAATTCAAATAATTTAGTTTTGTACAGCTTTGCACTCAAGCATTCATGAGGCAGAAACCTGTTTATGTGAAAACTTCAGCTGATGTACACTGCATTTGGAGGCTTTGCTAATGGTGACTTGATTAGCATGCAAATAGCTTTTGATGTCTCTGCTCAAATTAATATTCCTATCACCTCATCTCTCAAGATAAC
Organism: Muscicapa striata striata; assembly: GCA_030060385.1. NCBI lineage: Eukaryota > Metazoa > Chordata > Aves > Passeriformes > Muscicapidae > Muscicapa > Muscicapa striata. Next base: position 31,954 of record JAREIS010000807.1, on the reverse strand, counting down.
TGTTTCTCCTGGCTAAACATCAAAACTGGATGTCAGTATTTCCCAAGATCTTAAATTTAAAAAGACAGAGCCCATATTTACCAATAATTTCTCCATTTCTAAAGTGAATCCCCAGCAGATGAAGCTCCATCTGGCATAGTTATAAACTACATTTTGCCTGCTCTATAACCACAGTGCAATTCCACTGCTCCACAGAAAGGATTGCATTTCTTCATTGATACACGTCCATCATAAAGGAATGGGTGATGCCAGTAATACTCAGGGTTTTTTAACCTTTTTTCCTGTAATTTTCTTTCCCTCCAGTAATACTCAAATATGAGAAAAGCAAATACTGCCAAGACCAAATTTTCTGGAAGAGAAACATTTTAAAATTAGTTTTACTTTTAGCCCTTTTCTCTCTCTCTCTCTCTTGAAAAAGAATGAACCTGAAAACAAAATACCTGTCATACCCTTCACAGCTTAGGCTTTTTGTAGCCACTACAGCTTATTTCTTCCTCTCACCTCCAATGTAGCACCACTGTTCTTTCTAGACAGCCTGCAAGCATATTGTATTTCCATGGGTACCATCTCCCCTCTGATGCTGCGGCTCCTCCTGCTGACCACAGCCTCTTTTCTCTCCCAGTGCTGCAGGGTTGCTCTGTCAGATACAAAGGCAGCTGGCCATTAGAATTCAAATCTGATGGATGGTACCTTTAACAATTGACCATTACAGCCAATACTGTTGCTTTTATCACAAGAAATAGAATGCATCAATCTGTGTTTGTTATCACTAGAGGAGAGAAATAAGAATAGCTATAGTCATTTTTTATAGATCATTTCAGTGTGTTGGTAACATGAGCAGCATATTTTTATAATCTATGACTCTTGATAACACCTTTTTAATAACCTAGGTCACATTACTAATTTCTCTGATTTTTGCACTGTTTCTGTTTGCTCTTTCTCTGGAAAGAAATATGTGAAGGCCCTTTAAAAGTAACACTTTTGATCCATATCTTTTTATGGGATAGTATTTCATTTGGAAATATTTAGCTCCTTCTTCCCAAGGCTTTCAGCTCATGTTTGTCAGATCAATATGAGTGGTCATGTTCATAAACTGTGTAGAAAGCACGTGCCTACACCACTATGTCAGAAGCATTGTGTCAATGTACTGAAGCTAATGTTAAACTATCTATTCCAGTTTCAGTGATTTTAGAGTGATTACACATTTTTTAATTGAGTGTTTTGTGAGCTTTTAGTGCAAAGTTGCTACCCTGGTTTTGGCTGAAATAAAGTTAATTTTCTTCTTAGGAGCTCATAAAATGCTGTATTTTAGATTTAGTGTGAGAATAATGTTGCTAACACACTGATGTTTTAGTATTTGCTGAGCAATGCCTACCCTAAGTCAAGGACTTACCAGTCTCATGCTCTGCCAGTGCAGATCTGCAGAAGCAGCTGAGAGGGAGCATTGCCATGACAGCTGACTTGAACTGGCCAAAGGGATACTCTGTACTATAGAACTTCCTGCTCAGTGAATAAACTGAGGAGATTGGGCCAGGAAAGGCCAATAACTCCTACAGGATGGGCTGGGCATTGGTCAGTGGGTGGTGAGCAATTGTATTTTGCATCACTAGTCTGTCTTGATTTCTATTTCTCTCTCTCTGTCCTGTTCATTACTGTATCCATTACTATTATTAATATTAGTATTTAATTTTTCTAGTTTATTTTAATTCAGTTCAATTATTTGGCCATACTTATCCCAACCCATGGGTGACATCTTTTTTTGATTCTCCTCTCCCTCCCACCAGGGAGTGGGAGGAGGGAGCAAGCAGATGAATGGCACTTGGTTGCTGGCTAGGGCTAGCCACATCTATCACAGATGAATCCAAACTAGGCTTCCATCATACTCATCTTAGAGCTGCAACTGTATCAGTGGTCTAAGCATGAATGTAAAGATATGAAGCTAGATATGCATTGCTAGCTGATTACTCTAAATGCATGTTTCACCATAGCAAGGTAAAATAACATTCCTTTCAAAGAGAATGTGGGGGTTTAAGTTTGAAAACTGTCCTCTACCAGCATTTGATTCCATCTGAAAGGTAAGTACAGCATGCAAAGAGAAAGTTTTCTAATATGTATATATATTTTTTCAGTCATTGTGTTCACTGGGATGTCATCCGAATAGTGATAGACTCTGATAACACTTTATAAAATGAAGTTTTATTGATGCAGTAGGGACAATGAGCAACAACTCACCCATATGGCAACTCAAAATGAATTATATAGGAGAGGTTTACTTTCTTTCCATTTTCTTGGTTACTACGGTATTTTCCCTGAAATGTACTTTAGGTTATACAAATCATGCTGGTACTTAAATCTGTTAGAACTATTCTATACATGTTTTAATTCCAAGAAGTTTGAATATCCCTACTACTTAATAAAGAGGAATACATGATTAATTTCTTTCTTTGTGTGCAAAACAGTATCTTGAACTTTGGTCTATTAGATGTGTTGAATTCAAAGTTTGACAAAAACATCCATCAAAAAAAAAATCTTTAATATGCATAGATTGACAACATAATCCCAGTGCAAAATAGAAATATAAGATTTTACAGACTGTGCTGGGTTTTGCTGGGTTAAAGGCACTTTTCTTCACAGTGGTTGCTATGAGGTTGTGGTCTGGGTTTTTGCTGTATATAAGGTTGATAACAGAGCTATTTTTGTTATTTGTTTTTGCTGAGCAGTGCTTGCACAGAACTGAGGCCTTTTCTGCTTTTTCGTATTGCAAGGCAGGCGAGGAGATGGGGGATGCATGGGAAATTGGGAGGAGGCACAGATAGGGCGGGTGAGCCAAAATTACCAAAGGAATATTCCATACCATATCAAATAATGCAGAGCCTAAAACCTAGGGGAAGATGGAAGGAGGGTGACATTTGGAGTGATGGTATTTGTCTTCCCAAGTTTCATCCTGCGTGATGGGGTCTGGCTCTCCTGGAGATGGATGAACACCTGCCTGCCCATGTGAGGCAGTGAATTAATTCCTGGTTTTGCTTTACTTGCATGAGTGGCTTTTGCTTTTCCTATTAACATGCCTTTATCTCAGCCCACAAATCTTCTATCTTTCACCTTTCTGATCCTGCTGATGGGGGAGAGGGCAAGTGGCTGCCTGGGGTTTGGCTGATGACTGGGGTAAAACCACAGCACAGATACACACAAATGCATGCAAGTTTGCTGTAACTTGTATGATTCACTCAGAACTGACTCCTGTTAGATTTAATTCATAATAACTTTGGATATAAGTCTGTACATTTCAGTATTGTGCTCATAAGAGAAATGTAGGCTCATCTCATGGGAAAAATTAACAGAAATTTCAAGTTTAAAATTCAAAATTCAAATATCAGTCTATTCAAAACACTTCAAAGATGAATTCCATCTAAATTAGCTGCTTCTAGCAATGCAAACTAGCGTCTCATTTGATATCCTTGCCACACTCATTCCTATGTTAAAAGAACTCTATTTTTAATTTTTTTAATTTAATTTTTTTAATGACCAGGTGGATGCCAAATATTTTTTTTGTGGGCAAGTAAACACTCTTAGTTCAGTATTTGAATGATGATCAAACCATTCTGAGTGACTCTGAGGAAATCCCTTCTCCCTGGTGGCCTCTGTTACTGAACTGAAGTTTTAAATCACATAACTCCAAATGAAAATATGAAATTAAGATTTAAATGAAAAATCATTATACAAATTGTCTTCTTTTTCCCTTTTGCTTTTTCTTTTGCTTTGCTTTTTCTTTTCACTTTTGTTGTTTTGGGTTTTTTTTTGTTTTGGTTTGGTTTGGTTTTTTGTTTTTATTGTTGTTGTTGTTTGTTTGTTTTGGGTTTTGGGGAGGGTTGTTTTGGTTTTTTTCTCACTTGAAAAGTTTGTGTGTGTGCTTGAGAGAACCTGATATATCATAGAAGCTTTTTCATCTGGAAATGTTTTACTGTTCCAAATCTCCAGACTCCCACTGCTCTTAACTTTCCAGTATATTAAAGCCATAAAGCCATTTTAACAGGCACAGTAGGATTAGTTCAGTAAAGGAGGACTGTCTGATAATGGAGAGCTGCCATAGAAATGTATTTACCTCCCCATATCTTTTTTGGCATGGAAAAGGTACACATGGAATAGGTTTTAATCCTAGCTTCTCTGCTTTTCATCAGTTTTTGGCTGCTAAAATTTATTTTTGGCTCACTGTCTGAGGGCAAAAACTGTAAATGCACAAGAGCAATTCTAGCTTACTATAAAAGCATAGAATATGCTGAGTTGTGAGAGACACACCAGGATCATCAAGTCCACTCCTGGCCCTGCAGAGAATGTCCCAAGGACCACACAATGTGCCTGACAGGCTTGGTGCTGTGACTACTTCCCTGAGGACATCCAGGGCTCAACCACTCTCTGGGACAAAAACCTGTTATTAATATCCAGCTTAAGCTTACCCTGACTCAGCTTTATGCTATAAACACTAGTATTTGTGTAATCATAAAAGTAATTCTGAAAAGTGGTACCACTTTCTTTTTGTTTCCTCTTTAATTTGTTACAACCTCTCTTTGGATGTACCCTGCAATTAACTAAAATTCAAAAAGCAAAAATGGAATGGGGTAAGAGATATGTCCTTATGGTGGCCAGATTTTTTTCAAAGCATGAACAAAAAAGAAAGGTGAAATTTTGGAGTTCCTGAGCTCTGGTTGGTGCTGTGACCTAAAACAACAATTCTCAGATCTATAATTCCACTTCTAAATGTATTTCTATTAAGTTTTTTGATGAAACTGAAGCTAAATCATTACAAGACTAGCCAATATATTTTTCTTGTAATTTGTAAATCCATATCTATTTCTTTCTCCCTTGAGGAGATAGGTGTGTAATCTTCCTTATGAAAATTATTTGGGAGGAAACAATCTGTGAAATAATTATTTAGATAGATAAAATTACCCATCATATATTTAAAACTATCAGCTTTTAAATGACATCTTTAAATGAAAATCTGTTAGAGAGCAACTTACTGAGCATTGAAAGTCAAAATGAGCTTTCACTGCCCTGTCAATACCCTGGAATGTATTGTTACTTCTTGAAAGATTCTTGGAATTTTCATATGTTGATTTATTATAACATGAAATGCTGCTTTCAAGAAAAACTAAAGAGGGGAAAAAAAAGACAAAATTTTCTGCAAATTATGTGTGTCTATATCTGTCTGTCTACCTACCTACCTACCTATCTCAGACATTACTGGTTATACAGACATGGAATCACAGGTGTTACTGTGTCTTACCAACTTCAATGTTTTCCAAGGTATTCCAACTAATTTCCCTCTTGTAAAAATGTCTGTCCTGTACTGCTGAAGCACAGCAGATGATCTGTCTGGTTAAAAAGTGTTTCTAGCAGGTTTATGTACCTCTAAATATAGAGGGTGAAAGAAAGAGCAATAAAAGCCCCAATCCTGCAATTACAGCTCTGATAGCAGACTCACAGGCATTGTCTGAGCCCTCTATCTCTAAAAAACTGGAAGGCAACAAAATTCCTGCAGAAGTGGAACCTGCCCATGCAGAACCAACCACAAGATAAAGGCTATATACGTGTTTTCAAACAAGTATAGAACTCTGCTCACTGAGTTGCTCAGTCAAAAGAGGTAGCTGCTTGTCAATTTTCTTTTGTATTACATTCTTCCAATAAGGGAGGCTATTGATCTGAAAGGAATGGGTATTAGTTGATTCCTGGGAAAAAAAAAGAGAGAAGCTTGGTTTCCTTTGCTCTTGCTCTTTGTCTGGGGGATAACCACATGTCAAAACACAAGGTCTGCAGTTAATAGACTTGAAAACACCACCTTCAAACTGTTTAGAAAAACAGACATCAGTTAGGACCTACCAGGTTTCCTCCAGTGGCATTAATTTTTTATAGCTGATACTAATGAGCACACAATTTGTAGTTCTGCTGCAAGAAAGTCAGCTTAGTAATTTGCTGAGATATAGGCAATATGCATTATAATTTGCTTCACAAATTCCAGAAATATACATAAGCTTATTCTGCAGTCTAAGGATCAATTGACAAACATGTAAGTTTAATAAATGTGGGTAATATTTTTCAGGAAATAAAACTGTAATAGAGCAACTTGGTATTTATTTTCAATGTCTCTGCTCTAGTTCAAATCCAACCCAAGTCAGGGATACTTGCCTCCTAAAAAAATTGCAAGTAATTTTCAATTTATTTGGCACCTCTGAAAGAAGTCTCATCTCAGGAGACCAGGGGTGGAATAAGCAATGAAGATTGAACTGAACATTCACCAAAAGAAACAATTCTTCCATATTCAACTTGAACACCAATTACCTTCCCACACATTCATTATTCTGGAGTCAATTGCATTTTGGAGCCTAACTTCTTTTTCAGTTTAGAAATTGAACTACTGAATCCACTGAAGTATTTTGTCATAGCCCTGGCATAAGATTTTTTTCAGAGCCTCATATACCCATGTAGGTGAATCATTCTGGCTACAGCATGGATTTTCAGACTGCTGACAGACATTTGATTTAATCCTTTATTGTAAACAGCTCCTAGTCTCCAAACAGTATTGACTGATATCAAGTTGCAGAGTGTGAGCCACTCAGAGAGCAATGCAGTGATAGCAACCATGACATGACCAAAAGCAGAAAAGGGGTGAGTGAACAAGAACATAATGATGGTTTTTTGTCATATGATAGGGGCTTCTTGCGTGAACAACCTTTAAATGTCATGTTTTTAAAACCATTTTGCTGGAACATATCTGCCCAAACACATTGTTTTATTAGAAAAGTGATGTTGATTTAGCACGTTTGATAAAACAAGTCACTGAGGTCAAGAAATATTTTGGTTAAATATAGAGAAAGAGCAAATAGAAAAAAAAAAAAAAAAATCAAGCAAAAAACCAAACAAAACCAAATTAACAAAAAATGCCCAAAATACAAAAATAAACAAATCCAAGAAAATATGAAAATGGTGAGATTTTATCCCAAATTAAAAAAAATCATAATTCATTAAAAATTTATACGGCTTAAATTTTTGTTTGAATACGAAGTCAGAAAAATATCTGTTTCAGGACATGCTCTTCTTTTTTTATTTTACTTAATTTTTCAAACTGACTAGCACCATACTAATGAATTTCAAAAGTGCAAGTGCATCAGCCCCTGGCTATGCCAAAGAAAATGCTTCTAGGGTATTTCCATGAACATGTAGTGAGTCAAGTGTTGAGGTTGCTGTTGGAGAGCTGTTTGGAAAGCAGTCTAGGCAAACTGACCAAATCCTGTGTTGGGCTCATGGTGGGGTTTGTTGACAATCAATGTGGATTCCTTAATGTTCCCTCAGAAAAAGAAATACTTTTCTTTTGTTGCAGACACTGAAAATACCATGGTTTTTTTTTGGGTTTTTTTTGGTTTTTTTGTTTTTTTTTTTAACTGGAGTGGCTAGTATAACAAAACATATGGTTGAACTGCCTTTACTGAAAACTGGTTTTGCATGTCTTTATATCTACCTACCTTTTCTTTTTTGGACTATGACACATTGTGATGCACATAGCTTGCCTTTCTGATGATAACCTTCCACAAATACAAATTGCTTCCTTGTTCTTTCTTAATGAAAATTCCATTGGGTTGACTCACTGCTACAAGATTATTTTCTTAGAAAAAAACTTGTTAGCTTTTACCCTCTCAGCAATGCTAGAGTAGTTGATGCTATATCAAATTGACAGTGGTTAGAGGGAATTAAATATTTTGAGAGTTGAGAGAACTCTGTCCAAGTAAGCATAATGATTAACAACTTTCTCAATCTGATCTCTCTTCTGTGATGTTTTTTCTCAAGGTAACTTGGATACCAAGGGTAGTCCTCTGACAAGGGGAAGAGTTTAAATTCACTGATGTGAATATTTGTCTTTCTCATGTACCCAGCTTCTCACTGTGTCAAGCATCAGCCATGGAGACCAACCCATTTTAGACATGCTTCTTTCCTGTAGGAAAGATATGGAAAAAACAAGTGGAAATGTAATAGGTTTATCACAATACTGAAGTGTTCTGAAGTAACACACTTCAGGAAAACTAGCACATTCATGTCATTTTAATTTAAATGGACAATTACGTGCATAAAGATTTGAGCAATGGCACAAACGGATTTAAATATACCAAACATTTGATACCTCATATGTGTGAGGTAAAATTTGAAAATAAAAACTGACAGATTAGAAACTGCCCCTATAAAAAAGCAAATGGGGAGAAAAAAAAGAAAAGCAAGCTGACTCTGAAAAATTTTTCTGAAACATGTTTCACTAGCAGCATTTTCCTTATATAATTTTGATCACAATATGAATGTTGAATAAAGTAAAAAAAGACTGGGTTTGTGTCCTCCTGTTGTCTGATACAAACAGTTTTTACTTTGCTTTTACCTACATCCATGTGTATTTTGGAATTACTTTGATAGGCCCTGTTTGACTGTCAGAGAGGCATGGGCTGAATTTTGGACCCTCTAGATGAAATATGTTTGAAGTCTGATAGAGAGGAGAACCACATGGATTTATATAATTCAGCTATCACTGTGTCAATCCATTAAAACATTAGATATAATAACTTTTTTCTGTCTGCTGTAGCTTTTAACCATGTTTACTAGTCTCACAGGGAGCATATTCAACAAGTCATTATGGAGGGGAAAAAGTGCTCAGTGTAAGATCAACTGATATTGAAATCAGTAGCCAAAAATTTAGCACAAATGTGTTCCTATATTAAATGAGAACTGTATTCCTTTGCAATAAAAAGGAACTGTGGACTATTCAAATATAAAATAAAGAAAGAGGCAGAAGGAAGAATAAGAGAAGAAACAAGATACTGCTATATTTGCATAGCCTTGAAAAGTACTCTGTTTAAAAATCACCCTCTGTCTCAATCAGTACAAAAGGCTGATTTGAACCAAACGTCAATATCAGAACTGACCATTATTTTTCCTTTTTTAAATTCAATTACACTAATTAATTTATGCTAATTGTTAATTAATGCATTGTAGGATCACACTGTGTTTTGCAGCACTAATATCTATATTTTTCATGTGTTTTTCACCTTACCTGCTTTTCTAACAAGATACGTGCAAGTTTTTTCACCTCAGAAATTGGGATCCAAAATAAACTCTTCAGGGTATATCTTGAATGGCTTCTGGCATAATGCATAGCTTCTTTTTAAGGGGTGGGAAAAGGGAGGGCCTGATATGTGTTCTCAAGATATAGGATTTAATGTGAAGTAAACAATTGAATTTAACATTAATTTTAATTCTGTTTGGAAGAATATAATGTAAATCCCCAGCATTTTGTGCAGTGAAACAGACAAGTTTAACCAGGTTCAGCCAGTATCTCACAAACAGGAAAAAATGTGAAACTACTACAGGGTTAATGTGGATTGTTTTCTACTTGTATTTCTAAATCAATGTGTTTAGACTGAAAGTCAATTTAAAAATAAGGGTTTTTTTCTTCAGGGGCTAGATTTTTCTCAATGGGTTTCTGGGAAGAGTAGCTGTGATGTCCAGTCATTTTGCAAAGCTATTAGAAAATATTTTAGAAAACCAGCATCAATAGGAAGGCTGTTCTAAAAGATGACTGCTTGGCTGTAATAAGCTGTAATAAACAGTACTTAAACAAAAATTTTGTACTTCTCAAGGTTCAGCATGACGTCTGAAACTTGACCAAGGATGCTTACAAGGGCTAAGCAAAGTGCCTGGGGTTGGAGAGGGAGGAGGGAGCAATTATTCCCTTTCTATTTTAGCTTTTTCATCTCTACCTCCCAAGAAGGAATAATATATTAAAAAAAAAAATACATACACAGGCATAGATGCATAACTATAAATGTTTATAAGTACCTTTACTTTGGGAAAATTCACTTTCATGACATATCTTTCTCAAGGAATCACTGTCACATCTTCTGCAGTGTCAAGTCTCTTGACAGCAAACATCATCATGACCGTAATTTGTGAGTCACTCTGCCAGCTCCTGTCTGGTAAAAGCAAACTGTCCTTGAACATTGAATATTTTTTCCGACCACAAAGTGGCCAGTGACTCTCTCCTTAGCATAGGATCCCCAAGATGTGAGGAAATAAGTTTTCTTTTTCTATGACAAGATAAACTATTCTCAACTACAGCAATCTTCAGAAAATTCAATATATCAATCACGTCTGATCTGCCTATTTTACAACCCAAATGTGACTGGGTTTCCTACAGTTGTACTGATTCAATGCAGCAACTGCCACACTGTCAGAGAAAAATAACATTAACCTAAAGAAAAATACAGGGCAGTCAAAACAGTTTTGTTGATTTCAAATGCTGTTTAATGTAAGGTTTTACTCACTGAAGTTAGAGATCCTTAAGGAAAGTCTTACCTTCTATGCATCACATGAAACACACACAACAAAAATACAGCTCCTAATTATCACTTCATGTTTCTATTTCCATGTTCATTACTGTGCATTTGTGGAGTGCTAGATTAGGAAAGAAAATATAGTACAAAATAGTTTTCACCATACCTGCATAGAGAGTTTTATTTTTCTTCAGGCAGAACTCATCTTCTGTGCAAACAATCTCAACCCACCCAAAAGTATAACATAGATGGATTCTATAAAGTTTCCCAACTCTGACATGTAGATGTCATTAAAGACAAGGCTGATCATTGGGACCATATACCATCTGTCTCTGCTAACTCTTTAAAACATTACCAAATATATTCTAAATATAGATTTAATATAACCTACAGTTCCTACTATTTTTTCATTTTCTCCAGTGGTTAAACCACGTTAAAAAAAACCCAAGAACAAGCACCTGATATATTCTCTAAACTACTGAATTGTGTGGGTTTTTATTTGTTGTTTTTTAAAGTTTGGTCCATAATGGCTCTGTTTTTCATGTTTGGTGTGGTTTAGTCTTTAGATTTTAACTTGAGCCTCTAAAGATGTAATCTGATTTAAACAGAAATACCATTAGGTGTGGAGCACAATTTTAAAAGGTTAATAGCTGTTTACACATTGATATTTTCAGGAATACACCCAATCTTAGCCAAATAGCAGCTGTTTTTCAAGGATAAGTTAAAATATTCTGTGCTGAATGGGAAGGCTTTTTCCTGACATTGTGCAATAGAAGCAGTGTCAAGGGGCAGGGGGGTTAAGAAGAAGGAAATAAAATAAGAAAATTTGCTGATATATAAATTTTGGTTTAAATGACTGCCATCTACCTAGAGATTCTTCTAGAAATTTTTCTTTGACTAAAGTAATGAGCAAATCTAGATCCTGTGATTAAAGCCCAGAAGACAAAGCAGGTTGCCCATATGCTCCTTCTCTACCCTTTCTTATGTCTAAGAAATTCTGCTCTGGTGATATCCATTGGAGAGAAAGGCCAAAGCAGAAAGAAACCAGTAGGTGGGGATGAAATATTTTTTCTGTATGTCCTTTCATTACATTTGGAGGCACTTTTATTAAAAAAGAAAGTATATCAAAAATTATTTTTAAAAAATTGTAGTTGCCTTGGTGTAGGAAAGTCTGGGCAAGTATTTATATGCCTTCCTATTGAAAGCAAAAGCCACCAAGAAACAAAGTGAAAGTCTGGAGCAGAAAGAAAACAGATCAGAGACTTTTTAAGAGGGCATCTTGAGCTCTGATGAGGAATTGCAGTTTAGTTTCCTTTGAGCTACATGGCAGTCAAGTCTGCCAATATTTTCCTATTTTCAATAAGCAACTATTCATAAATAATAAATTTATTGCAACCTGAGAAAAAGCACAAGGAAGATGTTTAGGAATATTGCAGCAATTAGTTAGAGCTGCTGTTGGGAATGCTGAGCAGAGAGAGGAGAGCACAGGCTGGGACTGGGGTCAGGTCATGGGAGGTCTGGTGGTGCAGAGAGAAGAGAGGCACAGGAGGGGAAGCAGCTCTGTCTCAGCAGTGCTGTGGGTCCAGATCAGGCTTTGTGGCCTTGAGAGATTGTACAGTCCCTGTCTGAGAGGGTATCACTGCAAGGTAGGAAGCAGCAGTTTGCCAGCACTTACTCCACTAGTGCAGAGAGCAGTGAGAGATGTGTTTCGTACTGACTGCTACACGTTTGGCCAAATTTTCTGGTTTTACATAAATATGTTTTTTTAAATTTCATCAGTTCTGATTTTTAAATAAAATATGGTTACATCAAATAGTTGGTATTTGTGCATGAAAAAAAATAGTTTATTAAACAGGATTTAACACTTAGTTTATTTTCCTCTAGAATTCCATGTTCCTGAGTGGAGCAGTGTTTTATCAGCTACCTGTCTAAATCCAGGTCTTATTTCTGTAAGCTTGCTAAAAAATTAGTATAATTTACATTTGTACAGAATATTTAAAGAATTAATAATGGTCAAGTGCAAGAACTTGAATTATTGATAGGATTTGGATCACCTTTACAGATGATATAAAATGCATGTGAAACTGTTTAGGATGTTTGTCATATTTTTGGCAAGAATTCACCAGCTCAGAAAGACCAAAAAGGGAACTTTGAAGAAGGATTTTTCTAATTATTGAACCAGAGGTCTCTCTCTAGACAGTTTGGAGAGATGAACACTGGTGGAGAGTATTTTGTCTCACCTTATTGAAGATGTTTACAGCAGATAAGAGGAAACATTAACTAAGACAACTCAATTGTGTCTTGGACTGTAAGTGAATTCAGGCTGATTCACTTGGAAGTACACATCTGTATATTAAACATCTAATACTCTGTGAAATGAATCCTGCTTGAAATGCTCAGAGGAAGACCTGGGAGGAAAAAATTGCCACCATCTGAACATTTCAAACCTTCTCTGAAGACACAATGCAGCAGTTCACCACAGCTCTAGTTCACGTCCTAGAAGGAAACCAGTAAAGAGGGAAAAACTTTCTATATTTCCTGTTGTCACTTTATATATTTATTCAAATTTACACACACACACATATAAAACATGATACATATATTTTATATATATATAAAGTAATGAGAACACTAAGTGGCAAGCATTTATGAAATCATTTATTATATGAAAATTCAGAAAACTCTATAAATTTCTGTCATTGAAGAATTTTATAGACTAATATTTCCAGGTAGCATGTCATCAGGACCAACACTTCTTCATGACAGTAACCAACTGCTGATATTTATCCAGCAATACTAAAAATGATGGCTATATGGAGTGTAAAAGAACATTGGAAAAAGAAAGAATGCCAGCTTAAAAGAAATTTAAGTAAAACTTTGCAGACAACATATGTAAAATAAATGTATACAAGAGGTTGATATGAGGAGAAAATACAAAGTGGCTTAAGCAGACATGTCATAAAGCTTTTAATGCTAAACTTTGTTACAATTTGTCCATGAAAGAGTTTACAGAGCCAAGTGTATCCATATAGGGTGATAAGACAATCAAACAATTTATCCAAGGCACAGCAAGGAAAAGATCACACTTGAACTGTCCCCCAAAATCTCAAAATAGTCCTGAGATGACTTTATGATGCTGATTTGTATCCCCATTTGTCTTTTTAGTTCAGAAATAAGTTTTGCACATTTAAAACTAGATCTGAGAGTGCAGGGGAGGAGAAGGAAAAGCGGTGGAATGTCTGAGGTGGTTGTATTTAAAACATACAAATAAGAGCTTCAGCTTTCCTGCCCTGAGCTGTGTTTACAGCACAGACAGGGGCAGAGAGCTCTCCTCTGCTTTTAGTTAACTTTTTTAGCTAGCTGAGGCAGAGAAGTTCCCCCGACTGTGTTTTATTTTTCTTTTTCTTGCAACTGACTGTCCCTGCTCTAGATTGAAATCCTAGAAAAGCACCAGGAGCTCACACCTGTGGCCCACCAGGGCTGGGACACGACATTTTCCAGCAGGAGGGACTGAGGGAGACTGAGCAAGCTGAGCTACACCCCACAACAAGGAGTTTCTGAGTTTGCCATTTCTTCAGAACAGAGAGAGACTTTATTGCTTAATATTATTCATTTTTTATGCTTGTGAAATAAACAGTTTTTTCCCACTTTTCTGCAAGGAAATCTTTTCCTGAACCATCTGGGAGAGGAGCTGCTTGAATCTGCTTTCTAGTGGGACCCTTTTGGAAGTTTTCTCCCAAATTTGCCCTAAACCAGAACAGCTTTCTAAAATTATTTACATTAAATTTAATATTACAATACACTATATCTACTGCAGAAAATTAGTAGAATGCTTTGGATACTTTAGGGTAATTGGATACTTTAGCTGACAATAAAACAAGAAGAGATGTATTCAACTATTCAATTGTGTGAGCAATTTCCCTAAGATATGAAAATTATCTTCCTTGCAAAGTTGGAAGAAGATCTCATTTTGAAACTCAAATGCATTTGGAATTCCTCCAGCAATGCAGCACACTGGAGTTATGAGAAGAATTGATAAGTTTGTTCAGATGTTTACTGTTTGGCTGGCCGAGAAGAGGCATGTAGGCAATGCAAAAGTAGAGACAAGTAATTTGTGCCATGGGCTTCAACTCAAAGTAATGAAATATTTCCATGTGCACAGCTTTGCCAAAATTTTATAGATATACACTCTTATGCTGCTATAAGCACACAGACAAAATATATTTGTTTCTGAAGTGAAGCAGAGCAGGATAAAGCAAGCCACTGCATTGCTTTTCTTATGGGATTTTGATACAGTAGGCAGTTTCAAAAGAGTACAACTCAATTTACAAGACTGTGAAGAATGGTGAAAACAGCTAGTATTGGCTGCAGGCCAAAGCAATTAGCTAATATTGATAATTAGGAAACTAAGCAATTAGTTAAGAATGTTACTATGAGCTTTGCAGGGCTGTTTTTGCTGGAAACAGAAACTCATGCCAAAAGAGCTATATATTCCTTGGATGCAATTCAGTTCATTCACAGGGAATGTCTATACTGCCTTGTTTCTAGCCAATAGATTTCATTCATAAATGTTTATTCCTCATGGCTAACTAAGCTGCCCTGACACTTGTGTTGGTGCCATGGAAGCGAAAAATTGGGATTTTGATTGTCTTATATGATGACTAATTCATCACTCTAAGCATACTTGAACATGAATAAAGATGAGAAGTATTTTTAGCCAGTTTAGGGGGTTATATTAGTCTGGCAAAACCTCCTAGTTTGCAATTTTCTTCCCCACCCCCAAATTACTCTGCCCCATGGTATGTTAAGTATATTTTATTTATCCTGTAGTAGCTGAAAAATGTTGAAGAACTAGTAAATTGCATACAATTTTCATAGGAAAACATGCTTCTATAACTTTTCTGCAGAAAATTTCCTTGCACTTGTCATGACTTCATGTTTTTCAGCCTGACATTTTGTATGTTTGAGGAAAAGCTTTCTTCAATTTGTTTCTTTATATAGAGCCACTTATTCCAGCTCCTTCTAAATCCTCAAATAACACCCTGCCTCTTTCTGTCTTTGTTTTAGGTAAGTGAAGACTAAGTGGAAGTACTGTCTAACAGTTTAAGCTCATCTAAGATTGCAAAACTAATACCTAGGATGAAAAATCTAAAGAGGAGATTGTGAAAATTAGTGCCAAATGTGCAACATGATGCCAATTGTTCTGAACTATATACTTCACAGTAAAATTATAGCTATTAAAACCAGTAAAGAGATCTAAATATAAGATACTTATTAAAGAAAAACAAACAAACAAACAAAAAAACACCAACATAAAAACCAGATTAACTGTTGCAGGGTAGCAGGTTAGCTAACAAATGGTTACGAGTCATCCTCAGCATTTAACTTCCATTTACCAGCCATTTAACATTCTTTACCAGCCATGCAGAACAACATTATAAAAGAAACAACTGAATCAAACAACAGCTAAGAAATGCTGAAGAGAATGTTTTTAATGCTCTGCAAAAAGGTACACTGTTATATAATATCAATAAAAAAGTAAAGAAATTGAAAAGAAAAGCCTTAATCACAACTGAAGATTAAAAAAAAGATTAAATACTTTTCATAGGTGTTCCTCTGTAAATTCCTCCATGGGACATGGAACCTTCCCATGGGCTGGAGGCATGGGTCCCTTCCACAGAGTGCAGTCCCTCAGGAACTAAGTGCTCCAGTGCGGGTCCCCCACAGGGCCACAAGTCCTGCCAGGAATCTGCTTCCCATGTGTCCCAGTTTCCTTTGGGCATCCACCAGTTGCAGCAGGGGTGGTTCCACCCAGGCTGCAGGTCCACTGTGGACCTCCATGGGCTGCAGGGACACAGCTGCCTCACCATGGGCTGCAGGAGAATATCCACTCTGATGCCTGCAGCACCTCCTCACCTTCTTTATTCACTGACCTTGGTGCCTTCAGGGCTGTCTCTCACTCCTCTCTTCAGGAGGATGTCGTGGAACATTTTATTCCTTTCTTAAATAAGTTATCCCTGAGGTGCTGCCACCATCACTGATGTGTTCTGCCTTGTGGCGGGTCTGTCTTGGATCCACCTGGAATTGGTTCCCCTCCCCTCCCAATGGGACATGAGTAACACAGAACTAGAAGGGATTTCAGGAGGTCTGTAGTGCAAGGTATGCCTCTAGGAATGAACAACAATATTTATGTGATTTTTAGCAGATGCTTGGGATGGAATTTATAAAGACCCATGTAAGATTTCACAATTGCCCATTGCTTCCCTAAGCTTGAAATTACTGAAGGGTTCTCTGATATCTAAACTAAATGCTATTTAGTACAATGTAAGCAGCTTAGTGTTTGTTCTGTCTTCCTGTTTCACTTGACAGACATTCCCTCCTTAAAAATCCTTTTGTAAGTTTAAATTTTTTTGCATATATCTTTTGAGTTTTCCTCCATTTTAAGGTAAATAGCTCAATTGTTTAAAATATTTATTTAATATTATTTCATATTATGATCATCTCTATACTAGCATACAAATAAAAGAAAAATAACATTTCTGTATGAGAGTTTATAGCACAAATTATATCAATAACAGTATAAATCTACAATGTTTCAGACTTGGCATTTTTTCTGTTGAAATTACAAGCATTTAATGAAATTCAGTCAGTGATAACACGTTATACTCAAGAACTTATCTAACATTCAAGGTGCATCAAATAAAATTTGAGGCCTATAAATGGGAGAGGACAGAAAGGAAGAAGAAAATAGCAAATAAATAGACTTGTGTTATCTGGCTATGAAAACCTCTCTCAAGGAGACTGAAGTAATTAAGTAAAGCAAGAGCTGAAGAGGCAAAAACTGCTATCATGTAGGGGCTTAGCCAGTTAGAGAAGTCTGATGCCTTTAATTGGCTAAGTCAATGAAGGTCTTTTAATTGACAAGGTCTCAGTGAAGCAAGCAGGGCACACAAGGAGACAGTGCACATTCTTTGGGTAGAATCATAGAATCATTTAGGTGGAAAAAGACCTTTAAATCAATGCATCCAACTGAAAATCCAGCACTGGCAGTTGCACCACTAAACCATATTCCCAAGCGCCTCATCCACACTTTAAATACGTCTAGAGATGGTGACTCAGCCACTTTCCTGGGAAGCCCATTCCAATGCTTGACAACTCTTTTGGTAAAGAAATTTCACCTTATACAAGTGGTTATCAGCATATAGAAGTGCATAAATTCATTTACCCTCCTTTTGATGATATCTCTTCTGGTCTTTTTAGTTCTACAAACAAATTTGTTGTCACGTTATAAATTTAGGAGCAAACTGTCTACATATGTCTAAGATTCCTTAGGATGTGGAAACTGTTCTTTGCTGATTTTCATCCTGAATAGAAGCTGAGGTTTTACTAAACAAGGACTGAAGTTCTCTATTTTATTTCTATGACAAAGAATCTAGTGAAGAACTGTGATTTTGACAGTGCTAATGCTTCTGAAGTTAAAGAAGATATTTTAAAAGTTACAGGGCACAAAAAGGAAAGAAATGCAAATAATCAGGAAGGCATGAAAGTGATGCTTCGAGATTTATTTTTAAAAACTCAAGTAAAAAAGAGAAAAAAATATTTAAAAATTGAAATGAGAGTTTGATTTTAAAAATCACACAGTATTTAGAAGACAAAAATAGATTCACATTTGCAGCAAGAGAAATTGACATGAATTGCAGAGAGTTTTTATCAGTATAAGTGGTGCTTTTTTGTGATTCTCCTTCACATGCCCTGACTATTCTGAGCTCTAACTTACTTCTGCCTGTACTCAATTCCTTGGGAATAACGAACTCCAGCAATCAGCTCCCTTTGTCTTTCATTTCTTTTTCTCCTTTCCTGAATGCTGTACTATATCTTCTTGACTGAGTAGCTTCCTTTTCTTTTCTGGCAGAGAATGAGACATAAAAGGAGTTTTGCTGACTACAAATAAGAATCAGCAATCTGTCAACTTCTTCACTGCTGCTCAAGGCAACAATGAAGGTTACAGGATCTTTAAAAACAAACTTTCTGATTTTTTGCCCAAGTGATAGAATTAACATGCAGACAAGGAGTCCAGGAAAGACACACAAGTTACTACTCCTTCACCACAGCCTTTACATGTTAGTTTATGTATTTTTATGTTAGAGCAGCTGTATGATCCTACTCAGGTTCTCATACCTTGTCAATAATTGTAAGCATTACATAAGTTAAAATATTGGCATGAGGCAGAGCAGAAAGTGTGTGGACCTTCAGAAATTTTCCATGGAATGTATTGGATTTGAATGAGGGAAAGTATCTGTAAGGCCATCATTCTGTATGCATCAAATGTTGTTTAGTGTTCATTACCATGACCTGGTGACAAAGATGAGCTACACAGCTCATCTTTGAGGAGAGGGGAAGGAAAGGTTGCATCTCTACATGTAATATAAGAAGCTGATAGGGTTTTATATTCACTGTCACCTAAGGTTCCAGTGGTTTCTGGTCAAAGTTTAGGAACATCACACTGTACATATTTACACACACTTTGAGAGAGAGCATCCATGACACTGAGAAATTACTGTGCTCTTTACACTGACCTAGCTCATACACAGATAATGCTGTCCCTATATTAAAACTAATTTTGCTTGTGCAATTTCTTTTACCAGACTTTTGGGTTTTAAGTGTACTGAGCTCTTGAATTTACTGTGAGGTTCACTAATTTAGCCACTTCTTCAATTAGTAATATATTAACATCATGATAGATTTTGTGGCTTGTGAAATCAATTTGCTTGATTTTGCTTTGGGCAAAGATCGATACTGTACTGTAATGGTGTATGGATTCTCAAGAAAACAAAAAAACTAAAAAAAAAAAAAAATAGTATTGTTAACTGTTATTCCTATCTATTACAATTTATGTGTAGGAAAAAATCAAAAAAAGATTTTAAAATGTGTGGTTTTATTGAAGAAAAAGCTTTATTCTTTTTGATGGTGCATATAATTCTCATTGTGGCAGGATTCCTCAGAGACCATAACTACTAAAATATGAAATACAATTGTTCTGAAAATATTAGTTGATGAGAAACTATAATTTTCAAATTTCAAGAGATGATCCAGTAGTCATAAATGGAAGAGAGAAGATAGGGAAAAAAATTTATCTTCCTAAGTGATTAGGGATTTTCATCTAATGAATTCAAACAATATCATTAAAAATTGATTAACTGGAATAACCATTTCAAAGTAAAATAAAAAGAACTTCAGATTGTTGATAATGCTCCCTTAAAAAATTCAACCTATCTCTTCTGAAGAGTGTGTAATTTGAAATATTGAAAGTTTCTCCTATAATGTAAGAGTTAAAAAATAAAATAGATAAGAAAATATTAAAATAATAGTTTTGTTTTTTTAAGAATTAAAAACTTTCAGTAACAACCCTTCCAAATAACCCAGAAATAACCTCCATCTATTTTTATTTCAGTCTATATCCATAAAATTATGAAGCACAGAACTTCTGTTTGGGTACTCTGATTAAAAAGGAAATTAATTAGGAGAATAAATAAAAGTTTATGACTAAATATTTCTGTGTATAAGTAACCTGGTTTATTCAGTGATCCTGATAACAAACCAGTGATCAGGAAGGTGCTATTAGAGGTGACAATATGACTTGTGATATATCAAATTCTTTAAACTGAGGTACAACTAAGAAAAACCTTATGTATTGTCCCTATATGAATACAGATTTGGTCTACAGAAATTATAAGTAGTGGCATTACATCTTTAAAATAGATTTTATCAAAGGTGAAGATGAAGAAAGCAGTATTATCTTTAACAATCTTTTATGCTTTAAGCAACAGCATGCAATGCTGTAATATAAATAAACAATAAGTACAAAGAAAAGTTGCATCCTGTCTCCTAGTTGCTAACCCCTTGTGGTAGTTTATATAGTTTAGATTTATGTAACTATATTATTCTTCTGAATTACTGGTCTGAAGGATGCTTTCAACAAGACTTGGAAAATGTATTCTCAGGGACAGTTGTTGGCTTTCCTTAGACTCCAGATTTTGTGAAAACTACAGCATTTGGATCAAATAAATTACCCCTTTAAGGACCTCATGTTAAATTGAAATATTATTTCACAACTGCAAAAAAAAAGTATTTTTACTGAATTGGCCATATGAACAGTTATTGAACATATGTCTGTGTGACTGATTTTGTCACAAGGCATAAAATTCACCCAGTAATTCCTTTGTGTGGCTTAAGAACTGTACCTGAAATAGATGGTGTATTCAGAGATACACAATTTCACAATTTAATACCTTAAAAAAGGGAAAAGAAAGGGAAGGGAAGGGAAGGGAAGGGAAGGGAAGGGAAGGGAAGGGAAGGGAAGGGAAGGGAAGGGAAGGGAAGGGAAGGGAAGGGAAGGGAAGGGAAGGGAAGGAAGGGAAGGGAAGGGAAGGGAGAGGAAGGGGAAGGGAAGGGAAGGGAAGGGAAGGAAGGGAAGGGAAGGGAAGGGAAGGGAAGGGAAGGGAAGGGGAAGGGAAGGGAAGGGAAGGGAAGGGAAGGGAAGGGAAGGGAAGGGAAGGAAGGAAGGGAAGGGAAGGGGGGGGAAGGGAAGGGAAGGGAAGGGAAGGGAAGGGAAGGGAAGGGAAGGGAAGGGAAGGGAAGGGAAGGGAAGGGAAGGGAAGGGAAGGGAAGGGAAGGGAAGGGAAGGGAAGGGAAGGGAAGGGAAGGGAAGGGAAGGGAAAAAAGAAAAATATGGTTATGTGATTCTAAAATATATGCCTCAAATACATCAATAAATACATATTTTTTGATATGAAAACAAATGCTCAAGTTCAAATGGTAATTAGAAAAACTAGTGTAAAGCAATCAGAATCAATGAAGTAAGTCAACAAATCCCAGTTTGGACAGTAAAGACACTGAAACACTTAAAACTTACCTGACAACAAATAGAAAGAGAAATATGTTAATCAGCTAGATATCTTGAATCAAGCTCCCTCCCTAATCAAAGAAATCTTTCAAAGACATGCTGAGGCAGGCACAGCTCACCATGAATAAAAGTTTTCTGCTTTTCACTTTTTTCCCATTATTCTCCTTTTCACACCTGGGAGCCTCAGTTGTATTTTAATGTTTAATGATGATGGTTTTTCTCCATTCAGTAATTCCATTTGAATAATGGTCTGCATAATGCTACAAAATAGAGTATGGTAATGTTGCTTTATCACCTAAGGCAGTAAAGTTTGCTTCTCCAAAGAAAAAAATTTTCATTGGACAGGCAGCATAATAAAGTAAATTCCTGAACTACTGCAGGGCACTTGTATCTGTTACACTCATGGCATTTTAACTGAAAATGTGTAGATCTAATTAGTCAGAAGCAGAAGTGTAATCAATACTGATTTATGAGTATTTCCCACACATAACACTACTTGTTTGGGCAGAATAAATTGTTACTTGTATAATTTAATCTCAGTGATTTCTTAGTGCTCTTTGTTCATAAAAATAATAACCCTATCTGTTAGAACTGAAAATTTCCAACTGCAGACAACTGAAACGTATTTTTCTACATGTACATGTACAGATGTCTATGGTTGCTCTGGGGACAAGAAACTCCAGGCTCAGGGGTCTTATATAAGAGGAATTAAACCAGATGAGCTCCTGTCTGAAGATTGCTTGTGATGTGAAAATTAATGCTAGCTAGTTGCCAGTCATTCATCTGTTCTTTTACAGATTAATTTCTGTGATCTCTAGCCCCAAGCAAGCCTTAGAGTATTACAAGCATCACAGTTTTGTAGGCTGGCATCCCCTAGAAAGTGAGACATTTTTAATCATTTTAATTGCCTTTCCCTTGACCTTTTAATTTCTGTCATAGCTGCCTTGAAACACACCAATCTTCAATCAATATTTCGTGTGCTGGTACCTCATAATTTTTATTTTGTCATCTCCTTATGGATACCTTCATTCACATTTCTGCTTTAAGTTTGTAAGTTTTCCTTTTATACCATTTTGTGACTGTGCCAGCATGCCCATCGATGTCTAAATAGATTTTCCTGATTTACCACCACGAAAGATGATCATACAGCCAGAGAGAGAAAAAAGGAATCTATAAGAACAAGGTCAGAAAATTACTGGTTTTGCTTACACCAGAGTTCTAGGAAGTGTTATTCACTTTTCTCAAATAGAAATGATAGGATGAAGAGAAAGTTTCACCAGTGGAGGTTGAGATTGGAAAATAATATTATCTTAAAAATCATTGCCAAATGCTCATTACAAAATATTTCTCTTGGGAAAGAAAACTTGTAAAGTGGAAAGCGATGATTTTTGGAAAATTTCTGCTTCCAATGATACAAGACAAGACTGAAGCATGGAGTCTGACTCTCACGAGTATTGGACACAAGAGTTTTGATTTTTTTCAAATTACTTTGCTATTCCTTCTTTGGAGAATAATTTTCTGTTTCTGTATTTGGAGCACATAATCTACCTCCTCTTGGCTCCAAGTACAATAGTAAATTACAGGAAATCTATTACAAGTCAAAAAAATCAAACAGAATGCTTTATAAGTTAAACATCCCTAGCTCACTCCAAAGAGAAAATTTAGCAAAATTAAGGATGACAGTGACATAAATTTACTTTATGTACTTAAAAGGATTTAGGAAATACTAAATTATTTTCAAGTTTCATCTTATTTGTAAAATATATTTATTCTTTATAATGTAGCAATTTTTGTATACCCTAAAATTTCAAAAACACATAGATTAACTGAGTGGTAAAACTCAAAAAGAGCCAATCTCTCTGATGATCTAAACCTCTTTTTACATGACATAATTTGTTCTACAGACATCTGCAAAAAGTAATCTGAGGCAGAATAATTTAGGAACATAATTTTTAAATATGAGAATAGCAACCAAAAGTTGGTTTGATGACTGAGAAAATCAAAGTTGAGCCTTTAAAAATGCTAAATTACAAAAAAGGGAGTACAAATAAGAGGTTACAATGGAATAATGAAGGATAATGAAAAATGAACATACAAACCAACCAATGCAGAAGCAAATATGGTCTTCAACAGCTCCACAATTAGGAGGGCATAGAATGGCAAAATATACTCATCAGTAAATCCAAAAAGACAGAAATTAAGTTGCGTGCTTGAGGTTGTCTTCCCTGTTATTTTAGCACTCAGTAAAAACTGTCTGCTTGGTGAGTCTAAAAAGTGAATAAAGCTGATAATTGCTCCTAGAAAAAAAACAAAACAAAACAAAACAAAACAAAACAAAACAAAACAAAACAAAACAATCAAGATCATATGAAACTGATAGTTATTGAGCTCTTTAAAAACATATAACATCACTTTAAAATCAAACTGCCACTTTATGAGTAGCAACAATTTTACACGAGGTTTTCACTGTCATTCAAATTGATTGTTGTTTCATGTTGAATAAAATGTAAGTAGTGTTTCAAGCCTGCAGAAAGCATCACAATAATTCATATTAAGATGACAAGGCTGTGAACTGTCACATATTGCCTCATGAGTTTTTTTATTTTTCATGAAGTTAAACAATCTATGATCTCTAATAAAACTTAATTTTCAATTGGACATATGAAATGTATCTGGATATAAGATGTATAATAAAGTTGTTAAGGCAACTTTGTTTTGGTAGCTGTAAGCAAAAGAATTCCCTCTTTCTGTTTTTTGGTTTTTTTGTTGTTACTTTGGTTTGTGGGCTTTGAGTTTTTTCACCATAAAACAATATATACCTTTCCAGGCCACTCTAGACCTACTGGAGAATCTGGTCTTATGGCACAATTCATTCCTTATTTGCACTTCTCAGAGAATACATCAAAACTACCTTATAAGGGCTTATAAGGGGACTTATTCAAACTTCACGTATTATTGCAGGTATGTCCTTGTGGAATCTGCTGATTCTAATAAACACATATTGGTTAAGCAAGTAAAATGTTTCATTAAATTAGATTAAAAGCAATTTTGCATTTCAGATGGCCTTGTTTTTTGAAGTGGAAACCCTGTGATTTACAAAGTGAAGAGGCAGAGATTAATATAATAATATAGATCCTGATATCTCAAGTGAAGTAGTCTGCATGACAATAAATTTTCTTAAAGTGAGCTTTTTAGTTTTGTCAAATATTAGTGTGGTGCTTTAGTAATTTGTTAATTTGACATATCCAACAACTGGAAAAGCTGCTTTCAAATCCAGCAGAGTGCCATTGAGATCTCTAAGTAAAATGTACAAGTCTTTCTTTTTCCTGGAAATAAACTACAGAAATTAATCTGGAAAAATTATTTTGTCATAGTCAAGAAAACAAAAAAAATCAATAGTTCCTGTATTTGACTGTAATAATTTCCATAATTGTCTTAAGTTCCTTAAGAAAAATAATAAAAATAAATCAGTGTACATTGATTTTTAGCTTTAATTATTAAATTATTGAAATATTAGTGCAATCTTTTTCATCTATTTTTAAAGCAGTAGCAAGACTTGTCACTATTTAGATTTAAAAGAGAATATATTGCTAGCAAGATTTTTGATTTATGAATAGCATCAAGCATTAACTTTTATTTTTCCCAAATGCAATAAAAATTTTGAATTGAGATGCTTTTCCACTTATAACAGCAAGATGTACAGAGATAAAGAATAACAAAACCATTAGGCCAGATGATAATTTGGCTTGGCTATCTGAAATAATTTTCTGTGGATGATGTTGCTGTGCAGGATACAGTCTCTTAAATAAGAATTGTAAATTCCTCTATGACAAAATTAAAATTCTTTTAAAAAAATCAAGTCATATTGAGAGAGACTTCATACTAATGAAAACACTGATCCAAACAACATGCAACATTCTCTTGTACCTTCTTTGCTTGAAAATTTATTAAAACTCACATTTGAAATCTAAGAAAAAAAAAATACTGAAGAAAATGTATTTCCTGTTGTCAGTAGAGATTACATGTATGGTATTTTTTGATGGCTAACTCCTGTAAATATCCATATTGCTGAGACAGGTGGTGAGGATGTGTGCATCATCTCCTGGTGCTCTGGGTTTCCCTGCTGCCTCCCTGGCTCCACTGGACCCTGGCAGAGTGGGGGGCAGCAGCAAAACTGAACTGTGGCAGCTGGAGACCTGGGGCAAGGTGGTGCACAGTGACCTGCTCTAAACTCTCACTCAAAAAGTTACATTTTGGTGTGTTTTGGACTGTGCTTGGGGAGGCAATAGTCTTTGCTCAGCCCAGTATCAGGAAAAAATGTCTGAGCTGTCATGTTCCATTCTGCTTCTCGCTTCTTTTGCACCCAAACCAGTTGCACCTGAGAGACCCTTACAAACCATGCCTTAGTAATATTATTCACTATTTTTGGCCTTGAAGAGCCTTTTGGGGAACTTGTCTGAGAAAAACTGCACATGTACAGATACATCCAGAATTTATTGTCTGCAAAAGGCAACATCAACTCAACAAGTTATTATAACACATTGTACAAAAAGAACATTTGCTGCAGACAAAATTAACCTTAAAATTTTCGCACATAGATGGTATTATTTAAGGAGAAAAGGAAATATGACTGTATTTTGAAATTCTTCTGTTTCAGCTTAAATTTTTCATTGCTCACAGCTCTTTGTTAAGAATGTATTTATAACTGTTCTTGGTAACATTCGTCCCAGAAAATATAGACAGATGAAGGCACAAAGTGTTTTCAGAATTGAAAAATTCAGAAGAAGAAAAAAAAGAAACAAATCTTTATAAAACTTGTCAGTGATAGCATTGGTTTTTTAAGCTTGATATCTGTGTCTAAAAATCAAAATCCCAGTGGATAAAGGTAAAAGTCACTTAACCGACAGAA
The DNA here is from genome assembly GCA_030060385.1 of Muscicapa striata striata. Lineage (NCBI taxonomy): Eukaryota > Metazoa > Chordata > Aves > Passeriformes > Muscicapidae > Muscicapa > Muscicapa striata. Next base: position 5,778 of record JAREIS010000807.1, on the reverse strand, counting down.
TTCCTGAGTGACTGAGATCTTGCATCTGTTTTTTATAGGTTCATCTTTGAGATTTCTCACTAGAAAACAGCAGTTGAAAAGATTATCTTATAGCAGTACTAAATAATAGACTGTTCTGCGACATTCAAAGGTCTGGAGCTCCCTGTGGAACTAATGACATTTGTACAGCAAGTCAGGCTGCTTCTGTAAGGAGGATGGTGGAAGCAGGAAAATGATAGTTTTTTTGACAAAATGTTAACCCCAAGTTTCCAGATTTTTTGAAAGGTAACTGCAAATAAGAGAGCTCTAGTAACACTTCTAATAAAGAGCCAAGTCTTAGATGAATTTTATACTCATGTACTTCCACAGATTTTGATGTTCACAGGTGATGCTCTGTCCTGACACTTTGGAGAGGGGAAATAAATTCCATATTGTTGTGTTCTGATAACAGATGAGTAAGATACTTTTTCTCAGAAGATATAATAAGCATTTTTTATGGACACACCCTTTTGCTTGGCATTGCAACACTCTATTTTTCTTTTCTTTTAAACATGGAAGTTTAAAAAGTTTTAAACTTTTGGACTTTTTTGAAGTAAGTATGGCTAGCTCATCCATTAAGCATTGTCATGGCCTCCAAATGAGATCTGTTCCTATATCTAATCCACTGTTATACTGAAAAAAATTCTAAGGGAGAATTAAATCATGGGCTTTTCTCACCCAGGAGACAATTTGACCTTACATGCCCTTAGTAAAGGGAAGGGCTGTAATATGTGCAGGAACAATATTGGGAAGACTCTTCATCTCTCTGATTGAATCTGAAGAAATATTGCAGCTGGGAATTTAAGAGTCAGAGGGAAAGAAGGCAAGTGAACAAGGATAACTTGTTTGTTTCCTGGAAGACAAAATTCAGCTACAGACCTCATGCCTGATTGTGTTTTACATCTGCATCTCTTTGGCTAGCCCTCCTTACTGGGAATCTTTTTTCAGGGTGTAATAGCATAACTTCAATCTGAGGGTTAAGAGTTTACATGTCTCTGATGTCCCACAATCCTGACGCTGAAGCCTCTCTCCCTGTGTATGACAGTCAAATTATTTCAGAACAAGATGAATCTGCTGAGGAAAATTGGCACTGAAATATTTATAAAAGTCACATTGTTCTGCTGCTTTCTACCACCCACTGCCCGATGCAGCTGTCTGTGTGGACCAGCACAATGACCTTCTTTGTAGGCATCTTTAGGGATTTAAGCAGAATTGGGCAGCTATATGTCTAAAGTCATATAACAAGCAAACTCAGTTGGAAGAAGAACATTATCTTCTCAACAGTGCATCTAAATCTGTGTTTAAGCACTCAGTCAATTTCTGCCTCAGGAAACTGGAGACCTAGGCAGTGTTAGAAGTAGATGCTCTTGATTACTGTCTGAATCTTGAACTGAGAGCCCAATTCCCAGCTGAGATGTGTTTCCCAGGTTTCATTTAGCCCCATGAGCAGGCAGCTTTACCTACCTGCATTTGCTGTGTTTGTCACTTCAAACTTTGCTCAAGCTTCCTCACTCTGAACATAGGCATGCAGAGACACTGAGATTTACACCACAAAGGTTTTAGAGATGTAAGAGTATTTCTCACTAGGATTACGAAAGAGATAAAAAGGGAGATTTACTGTGCATTATTAATAATATGGTCCTTCAGGATCAGCCTGTATTCTGAAAACATTTTAATGAAATAGTGCATACTGTCTAGCTAGCAGAGTAGCAAGATATGTTTGGGCAGGGGACCAGCATTTAAACTAAACTTGTCATTATATCTCTCCAACTATATAGTCCTGTTACCTTCCTTACCTAAAATACAGACTTAGAATAAAAGCTGCCCTGAGGCATAATGTTACACAGGTACTGGGTATACATAATTCTCTTGTAGCTGTTTACATTTCCAAATGTTTGGTGTAGACAAACAGTTTTTTAGATATGTTGGCCTAAGTGATTTACTATACTGAAACCATCCATGCCCTCCTCTTCTCTCAGCTACCATATATGAAAGTGGTTTTTGTCAGCATAAACTTCCTGAACAAACTTTAAATCTCAACTTTTGTAGTTGATACAAAGAAAGTCAGTAAAGCCTTGTAGTGTTTTGGCTTTAAAGATTCCTTTTTAACTTTGCTCCCTTCTTCTTTGTGATTCCAAATTGACAGATGGAGTTCTCATGTTGCTGAGATATTTAAAATTAAAAGTAGCAAAAAAACTTATTCAAATTTTAAAACAAACCAACCTCAAACCTTCTGTCCTACACTCCTATTCCTTTTCCAATAATTGAAGAAATCTTTCTTTTAGTATGGAAATATATGAAAAAAATGCACTTTCTCATTTTCTGTTAAACAAATACTCTTCCTGTATTGTTTCTGCTCAATACATGAGCAATTAAATAGGAGTATAAAGGGCAGGAAAAAGCAAATTAATAAATTTTAAAAATCTTGATTCCTCTTTCTTACCAAACAAAAGCTAGAAGCTAATATTACACAAGGCAAAGTAAAATGGAGCAAAGCAGATCCACCCTTGATTTGTACTATATCAATATTTTCTTAAATAAGTATTTATTTCAGTGATCAAGCTGAAAGATGGAGAGTTAAGGAGACAAAACCTTATTAAAAATGTCCTGCATTATCATAACTGTTACAAACCAGTTTGCTCCTTTAGTTTTAGTAGTGGTTACCACATCCCACTAGTCAGCATTGCCTGAATCTCTTCTAAGAGCACAGGAAAAGTGCAAATGCAGAGGCCTTTTTTTTCACTTCAGATTCCATCATAAGGTTTCATAAAGCCAATAATGCTTTGCCCAGTTAAAATAGTTCGTCATTGATTTATATTACATAGAAGTAGTCCTGCAGGTTTTAGACTTTTGGGTTTTCCTCTCAATATTTCCATTAATTGGTAAATGACAATTTGACTTTCTGAAATTTAATCCATACAAATTTTAGTTGAATATGCTTTTAAGAAGATATTCTTATTCTGTGTTGACTTTCTCATTTGAGTAAAGTCCTCTGAAACTGAATGCAAATGATTTTTTGTGGCACTTAATAAATGATTCTTAGAAATAGTCCAAAGAAAAAGGCCAGAAAAACAGAAAATTATGCCACTGGGTTCTTCCAAACCTCCTACCTCTCTTGATAAGTACTGCATCAAAGATTTCTCTATAAGGCAAACATTTTCCTTGCTCTTGAGTGCTGTGGTTTTAGTTTGTTTTTAACAGTTTCTCAATTGAGTCTGCCAGCAGGCCCATGATCTATCCAGCAGTGATAACAGTGTGCAATACACAACTCTTTTCTACACAGCTTCCCTGTGTCATAACTGTCTCTGTATGCTGCTGGGCAGAAATCCAGGCTTAGGGCTTTAGCCAACTCCAAATTCCCGGTATTATTACTGTGCCAATAAAAAGCTTCTGAATTTCAATTCTTCAACAGCTTCAGTATAAAAGACTGTATATTCTATCTCCATCTTTTTAACTAGTCTGTTTCCCTTTATTTCCTCTAATAAATCACTCACAAACACAGACGTCCCTCTTCTAAAGTGCAGTGTACTCTGCTAATTATTTGTATAAAATACATCGAAGGAGAAAAATATTGCTAAATTATCACTATATTCTGCATAGATTTAAAATTAGCACTCATTTGTGTTGCAGTAGAACCTTATGGGCCCCACAGGGAGCAGGGTATTATTGTGCCTATTGCTGTAGGAACACAACAAGGATCAATCTCAGTCCTAAATAGCTATTAGCTGCATCAGGCAAAAGGATTGTTGTACCTTGTTTAACAGATGAGGTACCAAAGTACAGAGATTAAACAATTTGCTCAAGAAAATCCATGGCAGAACTGAACCCAGGTCTCTTAAATCTGAGCCAGATGTCCAGTTCAGAAGATATCCATTTGTCTTCCTTAGGATAAGTCACATTCCGTAAATATCTGTGTCTTATCTGCTGTCCCAATGTACCCTGGCTCAGCAGAGATTTCCTGTAGCTATCAATAAGAAAACCTTTCATTTCTGCTCTCTTCACACATGGAAACCTTGAAACTTCAGGACATTCAAAACTGTTGAATTTAAAAAAAAATTGTAGACTGTTGTCATTGCCATAGCCAGAGTTTCATGTCTGAAAACTGGCACAAACACAAATTCACATTCGCTGTTGTAAACAAAACATAATGGTGCAGCCTTGCAGCAGCCATGACTGTCACAGATCATCATTACTCTACTTCCATATAATTAATTCCTCGTGAAAGGTACCATAATAATAAAACAATTCAGTATAACATCCCAACCAGTGTTTCTGCCTGGAAACAACACGTCACAGTCAGGAGAATGGTTTCAGTTAACAGCACTCTCCTTGCTCTGTACCAGAGCCAACAAGCTCTGTATCCATCAGCACCACAACCAGCCAACCCACAATAATGAGCTTACTGGCAGCACCTTTAATGGAGGCTGAACCTATAATTTCAAGATATTTAAAAACTAGCTCAGGGACTCACAATAGAGAACTCACAATGTAATATGGGATATTTGTACCACAGATACTTGTGAGCTAGTTTATATCTGTATGTATGTTAAACAGTGGGTCTTACATCATCCTAAACAGAGAACATTGTTGGTCAGGGTGAGTATTCAAGTGTTTTTAAAGAAAACCTGGACTATGGGACTATTTTCTGACTTCATATTGCCTGGAAGCTGGTATCCTCAAAGATGGGAAGGTCAATAATTTAAATTTGCTTGCGTTATTTTGGATAAAATCTTCTTTGATACCTCAATATAAACAGGAATAACATTATGCTTAAATTTTTCTTCTTTGAGAGTGATATATTAAAATAGCTTCGTCAGAAATAAAAATATCAGCAGAGCTACACTGCTACTTCTGTATGTAGTTGTATATTTCTCTGTGCTCAGAGCAGTACTGAATCATCTATATACATCTTAAAAGGCCCCAAGGTGTCAGAGGATTGAGGTATGAAATATCTAATTAATAAGGTCAGTTTGTTCAATCCTTTCCTTCATAGGTCACAGAACAGGAAAAAGTGATCCTTTCAGACCTGTAGGGTTTTGTATAAAATTTCTAAATTGAAGTGTGGTAAATCAGATTTGAATCCTTCCAACCTGAAGCACCCTGAGCCCATGCTGCTCAGAAGGAAGTTTTACTGCAACTCATTTTGGATGGCATTTAACATGGAAAGTCCACCTGAAAGAATTTAAAAATTCAGTGAACAGAATAGCAAACAAACGAGCACTGTGATAGATACAACATTGTGATTTCTTTTGTGAACCACAGGAAAGAACAGAAAGGAACATCCTTCTGCTGCTGTCATTGACAGACTATTCCCCCAGAATGTTAAGACATCATAAAAAATGGTTTAGAGCATGTTCATGGTTCCTTGTGTAAAGCCCGCTAGGAAATTCCCATGCATCTCTGAAAAAACCCGAGTATACTTAATTGTGCTGGTCAGTATAATTAACTTAGGTGCAGCCCTAGTCACTAGAGGGTCCTATTTTGAATCTTTGCAGATATCTCTAACAGCTCTGACAGCAAGATGGTCTGAAAGTTAAAACACTCCATGGGAAGGAGAAAAGTGCCTCAAACAGAAGCTGGATTTGAATCTCAAACTTCATTACCCCCAGCTCACACTTGCACTGTGATCCACTAGGGAAGGAGCCCCACACTGTTGTGTTTCACACCTCCATGAAGGAAATGTTTTAAAGGGAGTCTAATGTATTTATTGGTTATTTTTATACTTATGCGTTATTATTAAAAGGAGAAAACCAGACAAAA
>JAREIS010000806.1:0-47917 GCA_030060385.1 Muscicapa striata striata | reverse complement strand
TGGGGCCTCGGAGACCGGTCTACCTGGCTCCGGGGTTGGGGGCGGGCAGGATCCGCTGCCGCCTCGGGGGGCACCGCTGCCCGGCCAAGGTGGAACTGGTCCTTACCCTTCTCCGGGCAAATGCTGAAGACCAGGTCCGGGCTCCAGGGCCGGCGGGCGGGCGGCAGGTTGCCTGCCCGGAGGAATGGGCGCTGCAGCGGCCGCGGCGCGGGGTGAACAGGTCTACATTTCTCTGCGCGGACGCTGTAGACCAGGTCCTCCGTCGCTGGGCGGCCGGCCGGCGGACTCAACCTGCGTTGGCGGAAGGTGCTGCGGCCCTGGCGCCCGGAGGTGAAGCTCTACCTTTCCCTGGCCTTCGGCCGGAGACCGGTCTACCTTGGCTCGAGGCCAGCCCGCCGGCCGGCAGGGTCTGCCTGCTATCAGCGGGGACGGTGCTGCAGGCCGCGCGCTCGGGTGAACAGCTCTACCCTTCTCCGTGACGGCTACCGGAGATCAGGTCTAGCCAGCTCTGGGGCCCGCCGGTCGGCCGACGGGGTCTACCTTCCGCGGGCGAGAAGTGCGTTGCAGCGGTCCACGGTGCCGGGGTGAACATGTCTGCCCTTCTCCTGGGCGGCCGCCGCAGACTTGGTTTACCCGGTTTCGGGGACAGCCTGTCATCTGGCAGGGTCCGCCTGCCGCCTGCGGGAAGGGCCCTCCAGCAGCCCGCACCACCGAGGTGAACAGATCTATCCTTCTCCAGGGCAGCCGCCAAAGACCAGGTCTACCCGGCTCCGGGGCCGGCCGGCCAGCCGGCAATATCCGCCTGCGGCCGGAAGAGGAGGGCGCTCCAGCATCCCGCAACACCAGGTTGAACAGGTTTACCCCTCTCAGCGGCGGCAGCTGGGGACCACGTCTACCTGCCTCCGGGGCTTTCCGGCCGGCGGGCGGGATGCACCTGCTGCCGGCGAGGAGGTCGCCGCAGTGACCCGCTGCGCCGCAGTGAACAGGTATACCCTTCTCCTGGGCGGCCGCCGAAAACCAAGTCTACCCGCCTCCCAGGCCGGCCGACCGACAAGCGGGAGCCGCGTTTCGCTGACAGGGAGAGCGCTGCAGCGGTCCGCGGTGCCGGGGTGAACAGGTCTACCTTTCTCAGGGGCGGCCGCCGAAAACCAGGTCTACCCGGGTCTTGGGCCGGCCGGCCGGCCGGAAGCATCTGCCATCCGCCGGAAGGGGATGGCGCTGCAGTGACCCGCAGCGTGGTGGTGAACATGTCTATCCTCCTCAGGGGCGGATGCCAGGGACAAGGTCTACCCGGCTACGGGGCATGCTGGCCGACCGCCGGCATCCGCCCGACGCCAGAGGGGAGGGCGCTGCAGCGGCCTGCAGTGCCGGGGCTAACAGGTCTACCCTTCTCAGGGGCGGCCGCCAGAGACCAGGTCTACCTGGCTCCGGGGCCTGCCGGGTGGACGACGGCATCCGCCTGCCGCCAGCGTGGAAGGTGCTGCAGCGGCCCGCGGCGCCGGAATGAAGCGTTCCCCGTTCTCTGGCGGCCTCCGGGAGACCAGGTCTACCTGGTTTGGGACTGACCGACCTACGGCATCTGCCCGCCGCCTAAGAGGAGAGCGCTGGCAGCCCGCGGCACGTGGTGAACAGGTTACCCCTTCTCCGGGGCGGACGCCGGGGCCAGGTCTCCCAGCTCTGGGACCAGCAGGCCAGCCGTCGTCATCTGACGGCCGCCCGGCCCGAGGGAGAGGGCGCTGCAGCGGCTTGCGGCGCCCCGCCGTGGGCAGTTCTACTTTTCTCGGGCGGCCGCCGAGACCAGGTCTACCCGGCTCGGGACCGGCCCGGCCGGGCGGCATTCGCCTACCGCCAGAGAGGAGGGCGGTGTAGCGGCCAAGGCGCCAGGTGAACCGGTCTACCCTTCTCCGGGAGGCCGCCGGAGACCAGGTCTCCCCGGCTCTGGGGCTGGCCGGCTGGCGGTATCCATCTGACGCCAGAGGGGATGGCGCTGCAGCGGCCTGCAGCACCGGGGTGAACAGGTGTACCCTTCTCCGGGGCGGCCGCCAGGGACCAGGTCTCCCGGCTCTGGGGCTGGCCGGCTGGCGGTATCCAGCTGACGCCAGAGGGGATGGCGCTGCAGCGGCCTGCAGCACCGGGGTGAACAGGTGTACCCTTCTCCGGGGCGGCCGCCGGAGACCAGGTCTACCAGGATCCGGGGCCGGCCAGCCCTCCAGCGGTATCCGCTTACCGCCGGCGGAGGGCGCTGTAGCGGCCCGCGGCGTGGTGGTGAACAGGTCTACCCTTCTCCGGGGCGGCCGCTGGAGAACAGGTCTAAACGGCTCCGGGGCCGGCCAGCCGGAGGGATCCACCTGCCGCTGGCGGCGAGGGCGCTGCAGCGGCCAGCGTCTCCGGGGTGAACAGGTCTACCCTTGTCCGGGCGGGCCGCCAGAGACCAGGTCTACCCGCATCCGGGGCTAGCCGGCCGGCTAGATACACCTGCCGCCGCCGGCGAGGGCGCTGCAGCGGCCCGCGGCTGCAGGGTGAACATGTCTAACCTTCTCTGGGGCAGCGACCGGAGACCAGGTCAACCCGGCTCCAGGGCCTGCCGGCCGGCCGGCACAGTCCGCCTTCAGGCGGAAGGGGAGGACGCGGCAGCGGCCTGCGGCGCGGTGGTGAACAGGTCTACCCTTCTCCGGGGCGGCCGCCGGAGACCCGGCCTACCCGGCTCCGGGGCTGGCCGGCCGGCCGGCAGCATCCACCTGCCGCCGGAGGGGAGGGCACTGCAGCGACCCGCGGTTCCGGGGTGAACAGGTCTACCCTTTTCCGGGGCTGCTGCTGGAGACCAGGTCTTCCTCGCTCCGTGGCCTGCCGGCTGGCCGGCAGCATCCGCCTTCCGCTGGTGGGAAGGGCGCTGCAGAGGCCCGTGGCGCCGGGGTGAAAAGGTCTACCCTTCTTTGTAGCGGCCGCCGGAGACCAGGTCTACCCGGCTCCGGGGCCGGCCGGCCGGCCGGATGAATCCACCTTCCGCCGGCGGGGAGGGTGCTGCAGCGGCCCGCGGCACTGTGGTGAACAGGTCTACCATTCTATGGGGCGGCCGCTGGAGACTGGGTCTATCCGGCTTTGGGGCCGGCCGGCCGGCGTGATCCACCAGTCGCCGCTGGTGAGGGCGCTGCAGCGACCCGCGGCTCCAGGGTGAACAGGTCTACCCTTCTCCGGGGCGGCCGCCGGAGACCAGGTCTACCCGGCTCCAGGGCCGGCTGGCTGGCCTGGGGAATCAACCTTCCGCCGGAAGGGGAGGGTGCTGCAGCGGCCCGCGTCGCGGCGGTGAACAGGTCTACCCTTCTGCGGGTCGGACGCCGTAGACCAGGTCTACTTGGCTCTGGAACCAACCAGCCGGCCGGCAGCATCCACCTACTGCCGGAGGAGGACGTTTCAGCGGCCCGCAGCGCAGGGGTGTACAGGTCTACCCTTCCTCCGGGCGACCGCCGGGGACCAAATCTACCCGGCATTAACCTTCCGCCGGAGAGGAGGGAGCTGCAGAAGCCAGCGGTGCCGGAGTGAACTGGTCTACCCTTCTCCAGGGCGGCCGCCGGAGACCAAGTCTACCCAGCTCCGGGCCGACCGGCCGGTAGGTGGCATCCGCCTGCCGCCTACGGGGAGGACGCTGCAGCGGCCCTCAGCACCAGGGTGAACAGGTCTACCCTTCTTCTGGGCGGCCGCCGGAGATCAGGTCTATCAGGCTCCGGGGCCGGCTGGCCGGCTGGCTGAATCCGCTTTTCGCCGGAAGGGGAGGGCACTGCAGCGGACCGCGGCGCGGCGATGAACAGGTCTACCCTTCTCCGGGGTGGCCGCCGGAGACCAGGTCTAACCGGCTTTGGGGCCGGCCGGCCGGCCAGCGGCATTAGACTTCCGCCGAAGAGGAGGGCGCTGCAGCGGCCCGCGCCGTCAAAATGAACTTGTCTACCCTCTTCCTAGGCGGTCGCCAGAGGCCAGGTCTACCCGGCTCCGGGCTGGCCGGCCGGCGGAATCCGCCTCCTACCGGCGGGGAGGACACAGCAGCGGCCCTCAGCGCCGGAGTGAACAGGTCTCCCCTTCTCCAATGCGGCCGCCGGAGACCAGGTCTTCCTTGCCCCGTGGCCGGCCGGCCGGCGGTATCCTCCTGCTGCCACTGGGGAGGAAGCAGCAGCGACCCGTGGCGCCGGGGTGAGCATGTCTACCCTTCTCCGGGTCAGACGCCGGAGGCCAGGTATACCCGGCTCCAGGGCCGACCTGCCAGCCAACGGCGGCATCCACCTTCCGCGGTCAGAAATAGCGCTGCAGCGGCCCGCGGCGCTGGGGTGAACAGGTCTACTTTTCTCCGGGTGGCAGCTGGAGACCAGGTCTACCCAACTTCGGGGCCGGCCGGTCGGCCGGCGGAATCCGCCTTCCTCCAGAAGGGGAGGGCTCTGCGGCGGTCCACAGCGAGGTGGTGAACAGGTCTACCCTTCTCCGGGGCGGCCGCCGAAGACCAGGTCTTCCTGGCTCTGGGGCAGGCCAGCCGGCGGGGTCCACCTGCCGCCGCCTGCGCGGGGGCTTCAGCGGCCCGCGGCTCCGGGGTGAACTGGTCCACCCTTCTCATGGGCGGCCGCCGGAGTCCAGGTCTACCGGCTCTGGGTCCACTTGGCCGGCCGGCGGCACCCGCCTTCCGCTGGAGAGGAGGGCGCTGCAGCGGCCCGCGGCGCCGGGGGGAACAAGTCTACGCTTCTCCGGGTCGGCAGTCGGAGACCAGGTTTACCCGGCTCGAGGGCCGGCCAGCCAGCCGGCGGCATCCGCCTGTCATAGGCGGGGAGGGAGCTTCAGCGGCCCGCAGCACCGGGGTGAACAGGTCTACCCTTCTCCAAGGCAGCCGCCGGAGACCAGGTCTAACTGGCCCTGTGGCCTGCCGGCCGGCCAGCGGCATCCACCTGCCGCTGGAGAGGAGGGAGCTGCAGCGGCCCGCCGCGCCGGGGTGAACAGGTCTACCCTTCTCCGAGGCGGCTGCGGGAGACAAGGTCTACCAGGCTCTGGGGCCGGCTGGCCGGCCGGCGGAATCCACCTGCCGCCGGTTGGGAGGGTGCTGCAGCGGCCCGTGGCGCCAGAGTGAAAAGGTCTACCATTCCATGTAGCGGCCGCCGGAGACCAGGTCTGCCCGGCTCCGTGGCCGGCCGTTCTGGCCGGCTGAGTCTGCCTGCTGCCGGCGAGGAGGGCGCTGCAGCGGCCCGAAGTGCAGGGGTGAACAGGTCTACCCTTCTCTGGGTCGCATGCCGGAGACGAGGTCTACCCAGATCCGGGGCCGGCCGGCCGGCCATTCGCATCAGCCTGCCGCCAGCGGGGAGGGTGCTGATGCGGCCCGCGGCACCGGGTTGAACAGGTCTACCCATTTCCGAGGCGGCCGCTGGAGACCAGGTCTTCCTCGCACCGTGGCCTGCCGGCCGGCCGGCACCCTCCGCCTGCCGCCGGAAGGGGAGGGCGCTGCAGCGGCCCGTGGCGCCATAGTGAAAAGGTCTACCCTTCTTTGTAGCGGCCGCCAGAGACTAGGTCTACCCGGCTCCGGGGCCGGCCGGCCGGCGGGATGAATCCGCCTTCCGCCGGAAGGGGAGGGCGCTGCAGCGGCCCGCGGCTCCGGGGTGAACAGGTCTACCATTCTCCGGAGCGGCCGCCGGAGACCAGGTCTACCCGGCTCCGGGGACGGCCGGCCGGCCGGCGGCATCCGCCTTCCGTCGAAGAGGAGGGCGCTGCAGCGGCCCGCGACGCCGCAGTGACCAGGTCTACCCTTCTCCGGGGCGGCCGCCAGAGACCAGGTCTATCCGGCTCCGGGTCTGGCCAGCCGGCCGGCGGCATTCGCCTACTGCCGGAAAGGAGGGAGCTGCAGCATCCCGTTTCGCCGAGGTAAATAGGTCTATTCTTCTCCGGGGCGGCCGCTGGATCCCAGGTCTACCCGGCTTCCGGTCCGGCAGGCCGGCCGGTGGAATCCGCCTTCTACTGGAGTGGGAGGGCGCTACAGCGGCCCGCAGCGCGGTGGTGAGCAGGTCTACCCTTCTCCGGGGCGGCCGCCGGAGACCAGGTCTCTCCGGCTCTGGGGCCTGCCGGCCGGCGGGGTCCACTTGCCGCCGCCGGCGAGGGGGCTGCAGCGGCCCGGGGCTCCATGGTTAACAGGTCTACCCTTCTTATGGGCGGCCGCCGGAGAACAGGTCTACCCGGCTCCGCGGCCAGCTGGCCGGCCAGCGGCATCCACCTTCCGCCGGAGAGGAGGGCGCTGCAGCGGCCCGCCGCTCCGCAGTGAACAGGTCTACCCTTCTCCAAGGCGGCTGCCGGAGAGCAGGTCTACCGGGCTCCGGGGGCCGCTCAGACGGCCTTCGGCATCCGTCCGTTGCCGTCGGGGAGGGCGCTGCCGGGGCTCGCGGCGCCAGGGTGAACAGGTCCACTTTTCTCCAGGGCGGCAGCCGGAGACCAGATCTACCTGGTCCCGTGGCCTGCCGGCCGGCCTGCAACATCGAACTGCCGCCGGTGGGGAGGGAGCTGCAGCGGCCCGTGGCGCCGGGGTGAGAATGTCCACCCTTCTCTGGGTCAGCCGCCAGAGTCCAGGTCTACATGGCTCCAGGGCCGGCCGGCCGGCGGCATCCGCCTCCCGCCGTCGGGGAGGGCGCTGCAACGGCCCGCGGTGCCGGGGTGAACAGGTCTACCCTTCTCTGGGGCGGCCGCAGGAGACCAAGTCTACCTGGCTCCGTGGCCTGCCGGCCGGACAGCACCATCTACCTGCCGCCTGTGGTGCGTCCGCTGCAGCGGCCCGTGGCGCCGCAGTGAAAAGGTCTACCCTCCTTTGTAGCGGCAGCCAGAGACCAGGTCTACCCAGCTCCGGGGCCGGCAGGCCGGCCACAAAAATCCGCCTTCGCGCCGAAAGGGGATGGCGTCTGTGCCCGCGGCGCCGGGTTGAACAGGTCTACCCTTCTCCAGGGCGACCGTAGGATAAAAGGTCTACCAGGCTCTGGGGTCGGCCGGCCGGCCGGCCGGCGGCATCCGCCGTCCGCCAAAGAGGAGGGCACTGCAGTGGCCCTCGGCTCCGGGGTGAACAGGTCTACTCTTCTCCGGGGCGGCCGCCCGAGACCAGGACTACCCTGCTCCGGGGCTGGCTAGCGGGCTGGCGGCATCCGCCTGCCGTTGGCAGGGAGGGTGCTGTAGCGCCCCGCGGCTCCAGGGTTAACAGGTCTGCCGTTCTCCGGGGCAGCCGCCGCACACCAGGTCTACCCGGCTCCGGGGACGGCCGGCCGGCCCGCGGCATTTGTCTTCTGCCGAGAGGAGAGGGTGTTGAAGCGGTCTTGGGGCGCGGTGGTGAACAGGTCTACCCTTCTCCAGGGCGACCGCCGGAGACCAGGTCTACATGGCACAGGGGCCGGCCGGCCAGGAGGCAGCATCCACCAGCCGCCAGCCGGGAGGGCTCTGCAGCGGCCCGTAGCGCCTGGGTGAACAGGTCTACACTTCACCGAGGCGGCCGCTGGAGATCAGGTCTACCTAGTTCCGTAGCCTGCCGCCAGCGGGGGGCGCTGCAGCGGCCCGTAGCTCCGCGGTGAAGAGGTCTACCCTTCTCCGGGGCGGCCGCCAGAGTCCAGGTCTTCGCGGCCCCGGGGCCAGCCAGCCGGCCATCAGCATCCGCCTGCGGCGGGCGGGGAAGGCGCAGCTGCGGCCCGCAGCGCCGCGGCGAAAAGGTCTACCCTTCTACGGGTCGGCCGCTGAAGACCGGGTCTACCCGGCTACGGGGCCGGATTGCCGGCCGGCGGCATCCGCCTGCTACCGGCGTGGAAGGCGCCGCAGCGGCCCGCGGCGCTGGAGTGAACAAGTCTACCCTTCTCCAGGGCGGCTGCTAGACACCATGTCTACCGGTGTCCGGGGCCGGCCGCCAGGGCATGCGCCAGCAACCGGCGGGGAGGGCGCTGCAGCGGCCCGGCGCCAGGAGAAACAAGTCTACCCCTCACCAAGGCGGTCATGGAGACCGGTCTACCCGGCTCCTGGGCGGGCCGGCCGACCAGCGGCATCCGCCTGACGTTGGTGAGTAGGGCGCTGCAGCGGCCCGCGGCGCTGGGGTGAGCAAGTCTACCTTTAATGGGGCGGCCGCCGTAGACCAGGTCTACCCGGCTCTGCGGTCAGCAGGCCGGCCAGCGGCGTCTGCCTGCTGCCGGTGGGGAGGGCGCTGCAGCGGCCCGTGGCGCCATGTTGAACAGGTCTGCCCTTTTCTGGGGCGGCTGCCGGAGACCAGGTTTACTCGGCTCCCGGCCGGCAGGCCGGCAGGCGGAATCCACCTGCCGCCGGAGGGGAGGGAGCTGCAGCGGCCCGCAGCGCCGGGGCGAAAAAGGCAAACCGTTCTCCACTGCAGCCGCCGGAGACCATGTCTACCCGACTCCGGGGCCGGCCGACCAACCGCCAGCATCTGCCTGTTGCCGGCGGGGAGGCCGTTAAGGCGGCCTGCGGTGCCGGGGTGAACAGGTCTACCCTTCTCCGTTTCGGCCGCCGGAGACGAAGTCTACCCGGCTCCGGGGCTGGCCGGCCGGCCAGCAACATCCGCCTGCCGCCGGTGGGGAGGGCGCTGCAGCGGCCCGAAGTGCCGGGGTGAACAGGTCTACCCTTCTTTGTAGCAGCCGCCGGGGACCATGTCTACCCGTGTCCGGGGCCGTCCGGCCGGGGGCATCTGCCTGCAACTGGCGGGGAGGGCGCTGCAGCGGCCCCCGGCGCCAGGAGGAACAAGTCTACCTTTCACCAGGGCGGCAGCGGGAGACGGGTCTACCCGGCTCCAGGGCCAGCCGGCCGACTAGCGGCATCCGCCTGACGCCGGTGAGTAGGGTGCTGCAGCGGTCCGCGTCTCTGGGGTGAACAAGTCAACCTTTCTCCGGGGCGGCCACCGGAGACCAGGTCTACCCGGCCCCGGGGCCGGCCCGCCGGCAGGCGGCATCCGCATGACGCTGACAGGAAGGGCGCGGCAACGACACGTGGCACTAGGGTGAACAGGTCTACCCTACTTTGTGGCGGCCGCTGGAGACCAGGTCTACCTGGCTCCAAGTCGAGCCGGCTGGCCGGCAGCATCCGCCTGTCGCCGGCGGGATGGGTGCTGCAGCGGCCTGCAGCGCCGTGGTGAACAGGTCGACCCTTCTCCGGGGCGGTTGCCGGAGACCCGGTCTACCCAGCTCCAGTGCCGGCTGGCCGGTAGCATCCACTTGCCGCCGGCGCGGATGGCACTGCAGCGGCCCGCAGCTCCGTGGTGAACAGGTCGACCCTTCTCCGGGGCGGTCGCCGGAGACCCGGTCTACCCAGCTCTGGTGCCGGCCGGCCGTCAGCATCCACCTGCCGCCGGCACGGAGGGCGCTGCAGCCGCCCGCGGTGCCGGGGGAGAACAGGTCTACTCTTCTCAGGGGCGGCTGCCGGAGACCATGTCTACCCGGCTCTGGGGCCGGCCGGCCATCCGGCGGCATCCCTCTGTTGCCGCAGGGATGGCGCTGCAGCGGCTCGCAGCGCCGGGGTGAACAGGTCTACACCTCTTAGTGGCGGCCGCCGGACACCAGGTGAACCCGGCACCGCGGCCTGCCGACCGACCGGCATCAACCACCTGCCGCCGGAGAGGAGGGCGCTGCAGCGGACCGCAGCGCCGGGCTGAACAATCTACCCTTCTCCAAGGCAGCCGCCGGAGAACAGGTCTACGTGGCTCCGGGGCCAGCCGGCCGGCCGGCAGAATCTGCCTTCAACCGCAAGGGGAGTGCGCTGCAGCGGCCTGCATCGCGGGAGTGCACAGGTCTATCCTTCCCCGGGGCGACCGCCAAAAACCAGGTCTACCCGGCTCTGGGGCCGGCCGGAAGCCGGGATCCACCTGCCACCGCCCAAGAGGGCGCTGCATCGGGCCGTGGCGTCGGGGTGAACAGGCCTACCTTTCTTTGTGGCGGCCGCCGGAGACCAGGTCTACCTGGTTCGGGGCGGCCGGGCCAGCGGGATCCACATGCCGCCGCCTCAGATGGCTCTGCAGCGGCCTGCGGCTCCAGGTGAACAGGTCAACCCTTCTCCGGGTTGGCGGCCTGAGACCATGTCTACCCGGCTCTGGGGCCGTTTGGCCGTCTGGCGGCATTCCCCTGTGGCCGGCAGGGAGGGCGCTACATCGCTCACAGTGCTGGGGTGAACAGGTCAACCCCTCTCCGGGTCAGCCGCCGGTGACCAGGTCTACCCGGCTCAGAAGCCGGCAGGCAAGCCGGCTGCATCCGCCTGCAGCCGGTTGGGAGGGCGCTGCAGCGGCCCGCGGCCCCGGCGTGAACAGGTCTATCCTTATCCCCGGCGGCTGCCGGCTACCAGGTCTACCTAGCTGCGGTCACGGCCGGCCCGGCCCGGCAGGTGGCATCCGCCTGACGCCGGAGGTGAGGGCCCTGCAGCGTTATGCGGCGCCCTCTTGAACAGGGCTACCCTCCACCGGGGCAGCCACCGGACACCAGGTCTAACTGGCTCCAGGTCCGGCCGGTCGGCCAGCGGCATTTGCCTTCCACCGGAAGGGGAGGGAGCTGCAGCGGCCTGGGGCGCGGTGGTGAACAGGTCTACCCTTCTCCGGGGCGGCCGCTGGAGACCAGGTCTACACGGGTCCTTGGCCGGCCGGCCAGCGAGATCCACCTGCCGCCACCGGCGAGGGCGCTTCAGCGGCCTGCGGCTCCAAGGCAAACAGGTGTACCCTTCTCCGGGGTGGCCGCCGGAGACCAGGTCTTTCCGGCTCTGGGGCCAGCCGGCTGGCCGGCGGCAACCGCCCCACGCCGGAGAGGAGGGCACTGCCGCGGCCCGCGGCGCCAGGGTGAACAGGTATAACCTTCTTCGGGGCGGCCGCCGGAGACCAGGTTTCCCGTTTCCGGGGTCGGCCTGCCGCCCAGCGGCATTTGCCTTCCGCCAGAAGTGGCGGGTGCTGCAGCAGCCCGGGGCGCGGTGGTGAACAGGTCTACCATTCCCCGGGGCAGTCGCTGGAGAACAGGTCTACCCGGGTGCGTGGCCGGCTGGCCGGCGGGATCCACTTACTGTCGCCGGCAAGGGCGCTGCAGCCGCCTGCGGCGCCGGCGTGAACAGGTCTAACCTTCTCCGGGGCGGCAGCTGGATACCAAGTTTACCCGGTTTCGGGGCCCGCCGGCCGGCCGGCGGCATCAGCCTGCCCCAGTGTGGAGGGTGCTGCAGCCTCCCGCGGGCGCGGGGTGAACAGGTCTGCCCTTCTCTGGGGCGGCCTCCGAGCAGGTCTACCAGCTCCAGGCTGGCCGGGCTCAGCCGGGCATCCGCCTAACACCGGAAGTGGTGGGTGCTGCAGCGGCCCAGGGGCGTGTGAACAGGTCTACCCTTCTCCGGGGCGGCAGCTGGAGACCAGGTCTACCTCGCTTCGAGCCGCGGGCCGGACAGCGGCATCTGCCTCGACGCCCGGCAGGGAGGGCTGCTGCGGCCTGCGGTGCCGGGTGAACAGGTCTACCCTTCTCTGGGGCGGCCGCCGAGACCAGGTCTACCCAAGTCCACGGCTGGCCGCCATCCAGCCGCCAAAGGGGAGGGCACTGCAGCGGCCCGCGTCCCAACGTGAACAGGTCTGCCCTTCTCCGGCGGCCGCCCGACACCAGGTCTGCTCCTGCTCCGGGGCTGGCTGGGGCTGGCAGCATCCGCCTGCGTTGGCAGGGAGGTGCTGTAGCAGCCAGCGGCTCCGGGTTCACAGGTCTACCCTTCTCGGGCGGCCGCCACGAGTCCAGGTCTTCGCGGCCCCGGGACAGCCGGCCGGCCATCAGCATCCGCCTGCGGCGGGCGGGAAGCGCAGCTGCGGCCCACAGCGTTGCGGCGAAAAGGTCCACCCTTCTGGGTCGACCGCTGAAGACCAGGTCTACCCGGCTCCAGGCCGGCCGGCCGGCGGGATCCACATTCTGCTGCCGCGGGGCGCTGCAGCGACCCGCAGCCAGGGGTGGAAAGGTCTACTCTTCTCCAGGCGGCCGATGGAGACCAGGTCTACCAGCTCTGGGTCTGGCCCGGCTGGCCGCGGGATCCACATGTCGCCGCCCAGATGGCTCTGCAAAGGCCTGCGGCTCCAGGGTGGGCAAGTCTACCCTTCTCTGGTTTGCCGCCTGGAGACCATGTCACCACCCGGCTCTGGGGCCGGTTGGCCGTCAGGCATTCCCCTGTTGCCCGGCAGGGAGGGCGCTACATCGGCTCACAGCGCCGGGGTGAACAGATCTACCCCTCTTAGTGGCGGCCGCCTGAGACCAGTCTCCTGGCTCAGTGGCCTACTGGCCGGCCGGCGCCATCCACCTGCCGCCGGCCGGGCGAGCTGCGACACGTGAGCGCCTGGGTGAACAGGTCTACCCTTCCTTGTGGCGGCCGCCGGGGACCATGTCTACCCGTGTCCTGGGCCGGCCGGCCAGGGGCATCCCCTGCAACCGGCGGGGAGGCGCTGCAGCGGCCCCGGCGCCAGGAGAAATCAAGTCTACCCTTCACCAGGGCGGCCGCCGGAGAGGTCTACCCGGCCCTGGGGCCGGCCCGCCCGGCAGGCGGCATTTATGGCGCTGACGGGAGGCGCGGCAACCACACGTGGCGCTGGGTGAACAGGTCTGCCCTACTTTGTGGTGGCCGCCGGAGACCAGGTCTACCCAGCTCCGGGGGCGAGCCGGCTGGCAGCCGGCATCCGCCTGTCGCGAGGGGAAGGTTGCTGCAGTGGCCCGCAGCGCCGTGGTGAACAGGTCGACCCCTCTCAGGGCGGTCGGCGGAGACCCGGTCTACCCAGCTCCGGTGCCCGGCCGGCCCGTGGCATCCACCTGCCGCCCGGCGCGGATGGCACACAGCGGCCCCCCAGCGCCGTGGTGAACAGGTCTACACTTCTCCGGGGCGGTGCGAAGAGCCGGACTACCCAGCTCTGGTGCCGGCCCGGCCGTCAGCTTCCACCTGCCGCCAGCCGGGAGGGCTCTGCAGTGGCCCGTAGCGCCTGGGTGAACAGGTCTACACTTCACCAAGGCGGCCGCCGGAGACCAGGCCTACCGGCTCCGAGGCCGGGCGGGCCGGCGGCATCCGTCTGTCGCCGGCAGAGGAGGGTGCTGCAGCGGCCCGCGCCGCCCGGGTGAACAGGCCTGCCCTTCTCAGGGCGGCTGCAGGAGACCAGGTCTACGGCACGGGGCCGGCCAGCCAGGAGGCAGCATCCACCTGCCGCCAGCCGGGAGGCTCTGCAGCGGCCCGTAGCACCTGAGTGAACAGGTCTACACTTCACCGGGCGGTAGCTGGAGATCAGGTCTACCTAGTTCCGTAGCCTGGCCTTGGCGGGGCGCTGGCGGCCCGTAGCTCCCGGATGAAGAGGTCTACCCTTCTCCGGGGCCGCCAGAGTCAGGTCTTCGCGGCCCCGGGGACAGCCGGCCGGCCATCAGCATCCGCCTGCGGCGGGCGGGGAAAGGCGCAGCTGCGGCCCACGCAGCGTTGCGGCGAGTCTACCCTTCTCTGGGTCGGCGCTGAAGACCAGGTCTACCCGGCTCCGGGGCGGCCGGCGGCGGGATCCACATTCCGCTGCCGGCGAGGGCGCTGCAGCGGCCCGCAGCCCAGGGGTGGAAAGGTCTACTCTTCTCCAGGGGCGGCCCGATGGAGACCAGGTCTACCCGGCTCGGGTCTGGCCAGCCGGCGGCGGGATCCACATGTCGCCACCCAAGATGGCTCTGCAAAGGCCTGCGGCTCCGGGGTGAACAGGTCTACCCTTCTCTGGGTTTGCCGCGGAGACCATGTCTACCCGGCTCTGGGGCGGTTGGCCGTCCGGCGGCATTCCCCTGTTGCCCGGCAGGAGGGCGCTACATCGGCTCACAGCGCCGGGGTGAACAGATCTACCCCTCTTAGTGGCGGCCGCCGGAGACCAGGTCTACCTGGCTCAGTGGCCTACTGGCGGCCGGCGCCATCCACCTGCCGCCGGCCGGGAGGCGCTGCTGTGACACGTGGCGCCTGGGTGAACAGGTCTACCCTTCTTTGTAGCGGCCGCCGGGACCATGTCTACCCGTGTCCTGGGCCGGCCCGGCCAGGGCATCCTGCAACCGACAGGGAGGGCGCTGCAGCGGCCCCGGCGCCAGGAGAAACAAGTCTACCCTTCACCAGGCGGCCGCCGGAGAGGTCTCACCCGGCCTGGGGCCGGCCGCCCGGCAGGCGGCATTCACATGGCCGCCGCCGGGGAGGCGCAGCAACCACACGTGGCGCCTAGGAGTGAACAGGTCTACCCTACTTTGTGGCGGCGCAGGAGGACCAGGTCTACCCAGCTCCGGGCGAGCCGGCTGGCCGGCGGCATCCGCCTGTCGCCCCGGCGGGAAGGTTGCTGCAGTGGCCCAGCGCCATGGTGAACAGGTCGACCCCTCTCCGGGCGGTCGCCGAGACCAGTCTACCCAGCTCCGGTGCCGGCCGGCGTGCATCCACCTGCCGCCGGCGCAGGATGGCACTGCAGCGGCCACAGCGCCGTGGTGAACAGGTCTACACTTCTCCGGGCGGTGCGCCGACAGCCCGGACTACCCAGCTCTGGTGCCGGCCGGCCGTCAGCTTCCACCTGCCGCCAGCACGGGAGCGCTGCAGCGGCCAGCGGTGCCGGGGAACAGGTCTACCCTTCTCAGGCGGCTGCCGGAGACCATGTCTGCCCGGCTCTGGGGCCGGTTGGCCGGCAGGAGGCATCCCCCTGTTGCCGGCAGGGAGATGGCGCGCTGCGGCTCGCAGGCGCAGGGAGCAGGTCTACACCTCTTAGTGGCGGCCGCCGGAGACCAGGTCTACCTGGCTCACTGGCCTACTGGCCGCCGGCGCCATCCACCTGCCGCCGGCCGGGAGGGCGCTGCAACGACACGTGGCACCTGGGTGAACAGGTCTACCCTTCTTTGTAGCGGCCGCCGGGGACCATGTCTACCCGTGTCCGGGGCCGGCCGGCCAGGGTAATCCGCCTGCGACCGATAGGGAGGGCGCTGCAGCGGCCCGAGCGCCAGGAGGAACAAGTCTACCCTTCACCAGGGCGGCCGCCGGAGACGGGTCTACCCGGCTCCAGGGCCGGCCGGCCCACTAGCGGCATCCGCCTGACGCCGGTGAGTAGGGCGCTACAGCGGCCCGCGGCTCTGGGGTAAACAAGTCTATCTTTCTCTGGTGCGGCCGCCGTAGACCAGGTCTACCTGGCTCTGGGGTCGGCAGGCCGGCCAGCGGCGACCGCCTGCTGGCGGTGGGGAGGGCGCTGCAGCGGCCCGTGGCGCCGTGTTGAACAGGTCTACCCTTCTCTGGGGCGGCCGCCGGAGATCAGGTTTACTCGGCTCCGGGCAGCAGGCCGGCAGGCGGAATCCGCCTGCCGCCAGAGGTGAGGGAGCTGCAGCGGCCCGTGGCGCCGGGGCGAAAAAGGCAAACCGTTCTCCGCTGCAGACGCCGGAGACCATGTCTACCCGGCTCCGGGGCCAGCCGACCAACCGCCAGAATCTGCCTGTTGCCGGCGGGGAGGGCGGTAAGCGGCCTGCGGCGCTGAGGTGAACAGGTCTACCCTGCTCCGTTTCGGCCGCCGGAGACGAAGTCTACCCGGCTCCGGGGCTGGCCGGCCGGCCGGCAACATCCGCCTGCCGCCGGTGGGGAGGGTGCCGCAGCGGCCCGTGGCGCCGGGGTGAACAGGTCTACCCTTCTTTGTAGCGGCCGCCGGGGACCATGTCTACCCGTGTCCGGGGCTGGCCGGCCAGGGGCATCCGCCTGCAACCGGCGGGGAGGGCGCTGCAGCGGCCCCCGGAGCCAGGAGGAACAAGTCTACCTTTCACCAGGGCGGCCGCCGGAGACGGGTCTACCCGGCACCAGGGCCGGCCGGCCGACTAGCGGCATCCGCCTGACGCCGGTGAGTAGGGCGCTGCAGCGGCCCGCGGCTCTGGGGTGAACAGGTCAACCTTTCTCCGGGGCGGCGACCGGAGACCAGGTCTACCCGGCCCCGGGGCCAGCCGACCAGCGGGATCCACATGCCGCCACCCAAGATGGCTCTGCAGCGGCCTGCGACTCCGGGGTGAACAGGTCTACCCTTCTCCGGGATTGCCGCCGGAGACCATGTCTTCCCGGCTCTGGAGTCGGTTGGCCGTCTGGCGGCATTCCCCTGTTGCCGGCAGGGAGGGAGCTACATCGGCCCACAGCGCCGGGGTGAACAGGTCTACCCTTCTTTGTAGCGGCCGCCGGTTACCATGTCTACCCGTGTCCGGGGCTGGCCGGCCAGGGGCATCCGCCTGCAACCGGCGGGGAGGGCGCTGCAGCGGCCCGCGGCTCTGGGGTGAACAATCTACCCTTCTCCGGGGCAGCCGCCGGAAAAAAGGTCTACGCGGCTCCGGGGCCAGCCGGCCGGCCGGCGGAATCTGTCTTCCACCGCAAGGGGAGTGCGCTGCAGCGGCCTGCATCGCGGGAGTGCACAGGTCTATCCTTCCCCGGGGCGGCCGCCGAAAACCAGGTCTACCCGGCTCCGGGGCCGGCCGGAAGCCGGGATCCACCTGCCACTGCCCAAGAGGGCGCTGAAGCGGCCCGCGGCTTCGGGGTGAACAGGTCTGCCCTTCACCCGGGCGGCAGCCGGAGACCATGTCTACCCAGCACTGGGGCCGGCCGGCCATCCGGCAGAATCTGACTTCCGCCGCAAGGGGAGTGCGCTGCAGCGGCCTGCGGCATGGTAGTGAACAGGTCTACCCTTCTCTGGGGCGGCTGCCGAAAACTAGGGCTACCCGGCTCCGGGGCCGGCCGATGGAGACCAGGTCTACCCGGCTCCTGGGCCGGCCGGCCGACCGGTGGCATCCGACTGTTGCCAGCAGGGAGGGCGCTGCAGCGCCCTATGCCTCTGGGGTGAACAGGTCTACCTTTCTTTGTGGCAGCCGCCGGAGACGAGGTCTACCCGGCTCCGGGGCCGGCCGGCCGGCGGGATCCACATTCCGCTGCCGGCGAGGGCGCTGCAGCGGCCGCGGCCCAGGGGTGGAAAGGTCTACTCTTCTCCAGGGCGGCCGATGGAGACCAGGTCTATCCGGCTCCGGGTCTGGCCGGCCGGCCGGCGGCATCCGCCGCCCGCCGGCGGGGAGGGCGCTGCATCGGCCCGTGGCGTCGGGGTGAACAGGCCTACCTTGCTTTGTGGCGGCCGCCGGAGACCAGGTCTACCCAGTTCCGGGGCCGGCAGGCCGGTGGGATCCACATGCCGCCGCCCAAGATGGCTCTGCAAAGGCCTGCGGCTGTGGGGTGAACAGGTCTACCCTTCTCTGGGTTTGCCGCCGGAGACCATGTCTACCCGGCTCTGGGGCCGGTTGGCCGTCCGGCGGCATTCCCCTCTTGCCGGCAGGGAGGGCGCTACGTCGGCTCACAGCGCCGGGGTGAATAGGTCTACCCCTCTTAGTGGCGGCCGCCGGAGACCAGGTCTACCTGGCTCAGTGGCCTACTGGCCGGCCGGCGCCATCCACCTGCCGCCGGCCGGGAGGGCGCTGCAACGACACGTGGCGCCGGGGTGAACAGGTCTACCCTTCTTTGTAGTGGCCGCCGGGGACAATAACTACCCGTGTCCGGGGCCGGCTGGCCAGGGGCATCCGCCTGCCGCTGCCCAAGAGGGCGCTGTAGGGGCCTGCGGCTCCGGAGTGAAAAAGTCTACCCTTCACCGGGGCGGCAGTCGGAGACCATGGCTACCCGTGTCCGGGGCCGGCCGGCCAGGGGCATCCGCCTGCAACCGGCGGGGAGTGCGCTGCAGCGGCCCCCGGCGCAGGAGGAACAAGTCTACCCTTCACCAGGGCGGGCGCCGGAGACCAGGTCTACCCGGCACCAGGGCCGGCCGGCCGACTAGCGGCATCCGCCTGACGCTGGTGAGTAGGGCGCTGCAGCGGCCCGCGGCTCTGGGTTGAAAAAGTCTACCTTTCTCCAGGGCGGCCACCGGAGACCAGGTCTACCCGTCCCCGGGGCCGGCCCGCCGGCAGGCGGCATCCACATGACGCCGACGGGGAGGGCACGGCAACGACACGTGGAGCTAGGGTGAACAGGTCTACCCTACTTTGTGGCGGCCGCAGGAGACCAGGTCTACCTGGTTCCGGGGCGAGCCGGCTGGCCGGCGGCATCCGCCTGTCGCCGGCAGGAAGGTTGCTGCAGCAGCCCGCAGCGCCGTGGTGAACAGGTCGACCCTTCTCCGGGGCGGTCGCAGGAGACCCGGTCTACCCAGCTCCGGTGCCGGCCGGCCGGTAACATCCACCTGCCGCCAGCGCGGATGGCACTGCAGCGGCCCACAGCGCCGTGGTGAACAGGTCGACCCTTCTCCAGGGCGGTCGCCGGAGACCCGGTCTACCCAGCTCCGGTGCCGGCTGGCCGGTAACATCCACCTGCCGCCGGCGCGGATGGCACTGCAGCGGCCCGCAGCGCCGTGGTGAACAGGTCTACACTTCTCCGGGCGGTGCCGGGGACCCGGTCTACCAGCTCTGGTCCGGCCGGCCGTCAGCATCCACCTGCCGCCGGCACGGAGGGCGCTGCAGCGGCCCGCGGTGCCGGGGGAGAACAGGTCTACCCTTCTCAGGGGCGGCTGCCGGAGACCATGTCTACCCGGCTCTGGGGCCGGCCGGCCGTCCGGAGGCATCCCCCTGTTGCCGGCAGGGATGGCGCTGCAGCGGCTCGCAGCGCCGGGGTGAACAGGTCTACACCTCTTAGTGGCGGCCGCCGGAGACCAGGTGAACCCGGCACCGCGGCCTGCCGGCCGACGGGCACCAACCACCTACTGCCGGGGAGGAGGGCGCTGCAGCGGCCCGCAGCGCTGGGGTGAACAATCTACCCTTCTCCGGGGTAGCCGCCGGAGAACAGGTCTACGCGGCTCCGGGGCCAGCCGGCCGGCCGGCGGAATCTGCCTTCCGCCGCAAGGGGAGTGCGCTGCAGTGGCCTGCATCGCGGGAGTGCACAGGTCTATCCTTCCCCGGGGCGGCCGCCGAAAACCAGGTGTACCCAGCTCTGGGGCCGGCCGGAAGCCGGGATCCACCTGCCACCGCCCAAGAGGGCGCTGCAGCGGCCCGCGGCTTCAGGGTGAACAGGTCTACCCTTCACTGGGGCGGCAGGCGGAGACCTGGTTTACCCCGCTCCGGGACCGGCAGGCCAGCCGGCGGAATCTGCCTTTCGCTGCGAGGGGAGTGCGCTGCAGTGGCCTGCGGCGCAGTAGTGAACAGGTCAAACCTTCTGCTGGGCGGCCGATTGAGACGAGGTCTACCCGGGTCTGGGGCCGGCAGGCTGTCCGGCGGCCTCCCCATTTTGCCGGCAGGGAGGGCGCTGCAGCGGCTCGCAGCGCCAGGGTGAACAGGTCTACCCCTCTTTGTGGCGGCCGCCGAAAACCAGGTCTGCCCGGCTCCGGGGCCTCCTGGCCGGCCGGCAGCATCCACCTGCCGCCGGCGCGGAGGCTGCTGCATCGGCCTGTGGCGCCGGGGTTAACAGGCCTACCTTTCTTTGTGGCTGCCGCTGGAGACCAGGTCTTCCCAGCTCCGGGGCCAGCCGGCCAGCGGGATCCACCTGCCTCCGCCCAAGAGGGCGCTGCACGGGCCTGCGGCTCCGGAGTGAAAAAGTCTACCCTTCACCGGGGCGGCAGTCGGAGACCATGTCTACCCAGCTCTGGGGCCGGCCGGCCATCCGGCAGAATCTGCCTTCCGCCGCAAGGAGTGCGCTGCAGCGGCCTGCGGCACGGTAGTGAACAGGTCTACCCTTCTCTGGGGCGGCCGCCGAAAACCAGGTCTACCCGGGTCAGGGGCCGGCCTCCCGGCCGGCGGCATCTTCCTTCCGCCGGAAGGGGATGGCGCTGCAGCGACCCGCAGCGTGTTGGTGAATAGGTCTATCCTTCTCCGGGGCGGCCGCCCGAGACCAGGACTTCCCGGCTCGGGGGCCGGCCGGCGGGATCCACAGGCCGCCACCGGCGAGAGCGCTGTAGTAGCCCGCGGCGCTGGGGAGAAAAGGTCTACACTTCTCCGGGGTGGCCGCCGGAGACCAGTCTACCCGGCTACGGGGCGCGCTGGCCAGCCGGTGGCATCCGCCTGACGCCGGAAGTGAGGGCGCTGCAGCTTCCCGCACCACCAGGGTGAACAGGTCTACCCTTCTCTGGGGCGGCCGCTGGAGACCAGGTCTACCCGGCTCTGGGGCCGGCATGCCAGCCGTCGGCATCCACCTGCCGCTGGCGGGGAGGGCGCTGCAGCGGCCCGTGGCGCCAGGATGAACAGGTTTATATTTCTCCGGGTCGGCCGCCAGGGACCAGGTCTACCCGGCTCTGGGGCCGGCCAGCCGGCGGGATCCACCTGATGCCAGAGGGGAGGGCGCTGCAGCGGCTAGCAGCGCAGGGGTGAACTGGTCTACCCTTCTCCGGGGCGACCGCCAGAGACCAAGTCTACCTGGTTTCGGGTCCGAGGCCGGCCCCGGCGTGGAGGGCGCTGCAGCCTCTTGCGGCGCCAGGGTGAAGAGGTCTACCCTTCCCCGGGGCGGCCGCTGGAGACAAGTTCAACCCGGTTCCGGGGGCGGTCGGCAGGCTGGCGGCATCTGCCTGCCGCCGGCGGAGAGGGCACTGCAGGGGCCTGCGGCGTGCGCATGAACAGGACTAACTTTCTCCGGGGCAGCCGCCCGAGACCAGGTCTACACGGCTCTGGGGCCCGCCGGCCTGCCGGAGGCATCCGCCTGCAACCGGAGAGGAGGGCGCTGCAGCGCCCGACGGCGCCGGGGTGAACAGGTGTGCCATTCTCCGGGGCGACCCCTGGAAACCAGGTCTCCTCGGCTGAAGTGAAGCCTGTCGGCGGGATCCACATGCTGCAGGCTGGGAGGGCGCTGCAGCGGCCTGAGGCGCCATGGTGAACAGGTCTACCATTCACCAGGGCGGCTGCCAGAGTCCAGGTCTACCCGGCTCTGGGTTGGCCTGCAGGCCAGCGGAATCTGCCTTCTGCCGGCGGGGAGGGCGCTGCTGCGGCCCGCAGTGCCGGGGTGGAAAGGTCTACCCTTCTCCGGGGCGGCCGCCGGAGACCAGGTCTACCCTGCTCCGGGGCCCGCCGCCCGGCCGGCGGCATCCACCTAACTTAGGAGGGGAGGGCGCTGCAGCAGCCTGCAGCGCCAGGGTGAACAGGTCTAACCTTCTTCGGGGCGGCCACCAGAGACCAGGTCTACCTGGCTCCGGGTCCGAGGCCGGCCCATCGACCAGCGGCATCCGCCTGACGCTGGCGGTGAGGGCGCTGCAGCAGCTAGCGGCGCCAGGGTGAAAAGGTCTACCCTTTTCCCGGGCGGCCCTCCGAGACCTGGTCTACCCGTCTCTGAGGCCGGCCGGCGGCATCCGCCTGCCGCCGGAGGGGAGGGCGCTGCAGTGGCTAGCGGTGCCAGGGTGAAAAGGTCTACCCTTTTCCCGGGCGGCCGTCCGAGACCTGGTCTATCCGGCTCCGGGGCCGACCAGCCGGCCATCGACATCCGCCTGCAGCCGGTGGGGAGGGCGCAGCAGCGGCCCGCGGCGCCGGGGTGAACAGGTCTACTCTTCTCCGGGTCGGCCGCCGAAGACCGGGTCTACACGGCTTCGAGGTCAGACGGGCGGGCGGTGGCATCCGCCAGCGGCCGGCGGGGAGGGTGCTGCAGCGGCCCGCTGGGCTGCGTTGAACAGGTCTACTCTTCACCGGGGCGGCCGCTGGAGACCAGGTCTACCCGAGTCCGTGGCCGGCCGGACGGCAGGATCCACCTGCTGCCAGCGCGAAGGGCGCTGCAGCAACCCGTGGTGCCGGGGTGAACATGTCTACCCTTCTTTGTGGTGGCCGACGGAGACCAGGTCTACCCGGCACCAGGGTCAGCCGGCCGGCCGGCGGAATCCGCCTTCCGGCGGAAGGGGAGGGCGCAGCAGCAGCCCGCGGCACCCTGGTGAATAGGTCTACCCATCTCCGGGGCGGTTCCGGGAGACCAGGTCTACCCGCCTTCGGGGCCGGCCGGACGGCCAGCGGCATCCGCCTGCCGCCGGTGGGGAAGGCGCTGCAGCAGCTCGCGGCGCTGGCGTGAACAGATCTACCCTTCTCTGGGTAAGCCTCCGGAGACCTGGTCTACCCGGCTACGGGTCCGGCCGTCCGGCCGGCAGCATCCGCGTCCGCCGGCGTGGAGGCCATGCAGCGGCCCGCGGCGCCGGGGTGAACAGGTCTAGTCTTCACCGGGGCGTTTGCCGGAGACCATGTCTACCTGGCTCCAGGGCCAGCCAGCCGGCCTTCAGCATCCGCCTGCTGCCAGCGGGGAGGCGCTGCAGCGGCCTGCGGCACAGGGGTGAACAGGTCTACCCTTCTTCGGGTCGGGAGACGGAGACCAGGTGTAGCGGGCTTTGGGGCTGGCCAGCCGTCCGGTGGCATCCGCTTGCCGCCGACCGGAAGGGCGCTGCAGAGGCCTGCAGCGCCGGTGTTAACAGGTCTACCCCTCTTTGTGGTGGCCGCCAGAGACTAGGTCTTCCTGGCTCCGTGGCCTGCCGGTCGGCCTGCGTCATCCACCTTTTCCGGGAGAGGAGGGCGCTGCAATGGCCCGCAGCGCTGCGGTGAACAAATCTACCCTTCTCCGGAGCGGCCGCAGGAGACCAGGTCTATCCGGTTTTGGGCCGTCCCCCGGCCAGCGTCATCCGCCTAACGGCGACGGGGAGGGCACTGCAGTGGCCCGTGGCAATGTGGTGAACAGGTCTACCCTTCTCTGGGCGACCGCCGGAGACCAGGCCTACCTGGCTCCGGGGCCGGCCGGCCGGCGGCATCCGCCTGTCGCCGGCGGGGAGGGTGCTACAGCGGCCCGCGGCGTCGGAGTGAATAGGTCTAGCCTTCTCCGGGGCAGCCGCCGGAGACCAGGTCTACCCGGCTCAGGGGCCGGCAGGCCGGCCGGCACCATCCGCCTGCAGATGGTGAGGAGGGTGCTGCAGTGGCCCGCGGCCCCAGGATGAACAGTTCCACCCTTTTCTGGGGCCGCCAACAGAGACCAGGTCTACCCGGCTCCGGGACCGGTCGGCCGGCAGGAGTCACGTGCCGCCGCCGGCGAGGGCGCTGCAGCGGCCCGCGACTCCGGGATGAACAGGTCTACCCTTCTCCGGGGCGGCCACCGGAGACCAGGTCTACCCGGCTCTGGGGCCGGTTGGCGGGATCCACCTGCCGGGCGCTGTAGCAGCCCGCGGCGCGGGGTGAAAAGGTCTACACTTCCCCGCGACGGCCTCCCGAGACCAGGTCTACTCGGCTCTGGGGCCGGCAGGCCAGCCGTCGGCATCGACCTGCCGCTGGTGGGGAGGGCGCTGAAGCGGCTCGTGGCGCCAGGGTGAACAAGTTTATCCTTCTCCGGATCGGCCGCCAGGGACCAGGTCTACCCTGCTCCGGGGCTGGCCAGCCGGCGGGATCCACCTGACGCCAGAGGGGATGGCGCTGCAGCGGCTAGCAGCGCCGGGGTGAAGTGGTGTGGTCTACCCTTCTCCGGGGTGACCGCCAGAGACCAAGCCTACCTGGCTCCGGGTCCGGCCGGCCGGCCGGCGGCATCTGCCTTCTACCGGCGAGGAGGGCCCTGCAGCGGCTTGCGGCGTACGCATGAACAGGACTACCTTTCTCCAGGCCGGCTTGCGGAGACCAGGTCTACCTGTCTCCGGGGCCGGCCGGCCTGCCGGCGGCATCCGCCTGCCACCGGAGAGGAGGGCGCTGCAGCGCCCGACGGCGCCGGGGTGAACAGGTAAACCCTTGTCCGGGGTGACCCACGGAAACCAGGTCTCCTCGGCTCCAGTGAAGCCGGTCGGCGGGATCCACCTGCTGCGGGCTGGGAGGGCGCTGCAGCGGCGCACGACGCCGGGGTGAACAGGTCTACCCTTCACCAGGGCGGCTGCCAGATTCCAGGTCTACCCGGCTGTGGGTCGGCCGGCAGGCCAGCGGCATCTGCCTGCTGCCGGCGGGGAGGGCGCTGCTGCGGCCCGCATAGCCGGGGTGGAAAGGTCAACCCTTCTCTGGGGCGGCCGCCGGAGACCAGGTCTACCCGGCTCCGGGGCCCGCCGCCCGGCCGGCGGCATCCACCAAACCCTGGAGGGGAGGGCGCTGCAGCGGCCCGCAGCGCCAGGGTGAACAGGTCTAACCTTCTTCAGGGCGGCCACCAAAGACCAGGTCACCCGGCTCCAGGTCCGGGCCGGCCCATCGGCCGGCGGCATCCGCCTGACGCCGGCGGTGAGGCGCTGCAGCGGCCCGCGGGCGCCGGGGAAGAGGTCTTCCCTTCTCCGGGTCGGCCGCCGGTGGCCAGGTCTACCCGGCTCCGTGGCCTGCCAACCGGCTGGCGCCATCCACCTGCCGCCGGCGGGGAGGGCGCTGCAGCGGCCCGTGGCCCTGGGGTGAACAGGTCTACCCTTCACCGGGCGGCCACCGGAGACCAGGTCTACCCGGATCCGGGGCCTGCTGGCCGGCCGGTAGGCATCCACCTGACACCGGAGAGGAGGGCTCTGCAGCCGCCAGCGGCGCCAGGGTGAACAGATCTACCCTTTTCCCGGACGGCCGCCGGAGACCTGGTCTACCTGGCTCCAGAGCTGGCCGACCTCCCATCGGCATCCGCCTGCGGCCGGCGGGGTGGGCGCTGCAGCAGCCGGCGGCGCCAGGGTGAACAGGTCTACACTTCTCCGGGTCGGCCGCCGAAGACCGCGTCTACCAGGCTCCGCGGTCGACCGGCCGGCCGGCGGCATCCGCCTGCGGCCTGGGGGGGCGCTGCAGCGGCCCGCGGCGCTGGGGTGAACAGGTCTACCCTTCTCCGGGGCAGCCGCTGGAGACCATATCTACCCGGTTCCGGGGACGGCCGGAGGGCCAGCGACATCTGCCTGCGGTCGGCGGGGAGGGCGATGCCGCGCCCCGCGGCGCCAGGGCAAACATGTCTCCCCTTCACAGGGGCTGCCGCAGGAGACCCGGTCTACCCGGCTCCGGGGACGTCCGGCCGGCCGGCGGCATCCGCCTGCCACCGGAAGAAGAGGGCGCTGCAGCGGCCTGGGGCAACGGGGTGAACAGGTCGACCCTTCTCCAGTTTGGCAGCCGGAGACCACGTCTATCTGGCTCCAGGGCAGGCCGGCCGTTCGGCAACACCCGCTTGCCGCCGGCCGGGAGGGCGCAGATGCGGCCCGCGGCGCCGGGTTGAACAGCTCTACTCTTCTCCGGGTCGGCCACCGAAGACCGGGCGTGCCCGGATCAGGGTTCGGACGGCCGGCTGGCAACATCCGCCTGCGGCCGGCGGGAGGGCGCCACAACGGCCTGCGGCGCCGGGGTGAACAGGTCTACCCTTCTCTGGGGCGGCCGCCATAGACCATGTCTAACCGTCTCCGGGGCCGGCAGGCCGGCCGGCGGCATCCGCCTGCCGCATGAGTGGAGAGCGCTGCAGCGGCCCGCAGCGCTGGGTGAACAGGTCTACCTATCTCCGGGATTGCCGCCGGAGACCATGTCTAATCGTCTCTGGGGCCGGCCGGCCTGCCGGCGGCATCCGCCTGTTGCCAGCGGGGAGGGTGCTGCAGCGGCCCGCGGCGCCGGGGTGAACAGGTCTACACTTTTCCCGGGCGGCCGTCCGAGACCTGGTCTACCCGACTCCGGGACCGACCGGCCGCCCATCAGCATCCGCCTCCGGCCAGCGGTGAGGGCGCAGCAGCGGCCCGCGGCGCCGGGATTAAGAGGTCTAGCCTTCTCCGGGTCGGCCGCCGAAGACCGGGTCTACACGGCTTCGATGTCAGATGGCCGGCCAGCTGCATCCACCTGCGGCCGGCGGGGAGGGCTCTGCAGCGGCCTGCCGCGCTGCGTTGAGCAGGTCTACCCTTCTCTGTGGCGGCTGCTGGAGACCAGGTCTACCCGAGTCCATGACCGGCCGGACGGCGGGATCCACCTGCCTCCAGCACGAAGGGCGCTGCAGAGACCCATGGCGCCGGGGTGAACACGTCTACCCTTCTTTGGGGCGGCCGACGGAGACCAGGTCTACCCGGCTCCAGGGCCAGCCGGCCGGCCGGCGGAATCCGCCATCCGGCGGAGGTGGATGGCGCAGCAGCGTCGCCTTGTTGAAAAGGTCTACCCTTCTCCGGGTGGTCCAGGGAGACCAGGTCTACCCGGCTTCGGGGCCGGCTGGACGGCCAGTGGCATCCGCCTGCCGCCGGCGGGGAGGGCGCTGCAGCAGCTCGCGGCGCTGGCGTGAACAGGTCTACCCTTCTCTGGGTCAGCCTCCAGAGACCAGGTCTACCCGGCTACGGGTCCGGCCATCCGGCCGGCATCATCCGCCTGCCTCCGGCGTGGAGGGCGTTGCAGCGGCCCGCGGCGCCGGGGTGAACAGGTCTACATATCCCAGGGGCGGCCGCCAGAGGCCAGGTCTACCCGACTCCGGGTTTGCCTGGCCATCGGCTTTGCCTACCGCCAAAAGGGGAGGGTGCTGCAGCGACCCGGGGTGCGGCGGTGAACAGGTCTATCCTTCTCCAGGGCGGCAGCCAGGGACCAGGTCAACCTCATTCCCTGGCCGGCCGGCCGGCCGGTAGCATCCGCCTGTCGCTGGCGGGGAGGGCGCTGCAGAGGCCCGTGGTGCCCGGGTGAACAGGTCTACCTTTCTTCGGGACGGCCGCCGGAGACCAGGTCCACCCGAGTCTGGGGCCGGCCTGCCGGCCGGCGGCATCTCCCTACCACCAGAGGAAGATGGCGCTCTAGCGACAGGTCTACCCATCTTCGGGGCGGCTGCCAGGGACCAGGTCTACCCGGCTCCGGGGCCGGTTGGCGGGATCCACCTGCCGGGTGCTGTAGCAGACCGCGGCGCGGGGTGAAAAGGTCTACACTTCCCCGCGACGGCCGCCCGAGACCAGGTCTACCCGGCTACAGGGCGCGCTGGCCAACCGGCGACATCCGCCTGACGCCGGAGGTGAGGGCGCTGCAGCTTCCCGCAGCACCGGGGTGAACAGGTCTACCTTTCTCTGGGGCGGCCCCTGGAGACCAGGTCTACCCGGCTCTGGGGTCGGCCGGCCGGACAGCGGCATCCGCCTGCCGCTGGCACGGAGGGCGCAGCAGCGGCCTGCGGCGCCAGGGTGAACAGGTGCACCCCTCTCCGGGGCGACTGCCAGAGACCAGTTCGACCCGGCTCCGGGGCTGGCCGGCCGGCCGGCGGCATCCCCCTTCAGCCGGCGGCAAGGGCGCTGCAGCAGCCCACGGCGCCGGTGTGAACAGGTCTACACTTTACCGGGGCGGCCACCGCAGACCAGGTCTGCCCGGCTACGGGGATAGCCAGCTGGCCAGCAGCATCCGCCTGCCGCTGGCGGGGAGGGCGCTGCAGCGGACCGCTGCGCCGTGGTAAACAGGTCTAGCTTTCCCTGGGGCGGCCTCATGACACCAGGTCTACCCGGCATCGGGCCGGCCGGCCGGCCAGCAGCATCCACCTACCACCGGAAAGGGCGGCGCTGCAGCAGCCGACAGCGCCCGGGTGAACCGGTCTCCCTTTCTCCGGGGCAGCCGCCGGAGACCAGGTCTACCAGGATTCGGGGCCGGCCGGCCAGCCGGCAAAATCCGCCTGCCGCAGGCAGGGAGTGCGCTGCAGCGGCCCGTGGCGCGGTGGTGAACAGGTCTACCTTTCTCCGGGGCGGCCGCCAGAGACCAGGTCTACCCGGGTTTCGGGCTGGACTGCTGGCCTGTAGCGTTTTCCTTCCACCGCAAGGGGATGGCGCTGCTGCAACCCGCGGCGTGGTGGTGAACAGGTCTATCCTTCTCCGGGGCAGCCGCCAGGGTCCAGGTCTACCCGGCTACGGGGCGCGCTGGCCAGCCGGCGGAATCCGCCTGACGCAAGAGGTGAGGGCGCTGCAGCGGCCCGTGGCGCCACGCTGAACAGGTTTATCATTCTCCGGGTCGGTTGCCAGGGACCAGGTCTACCCGGCTCCGGGGCCGACCAGCCGGCGGGTTCCACCTGACGCCAGAGGGGAGGGCGCTGCAGCGGCTAGCAGCGCCGGGGTGAACAGGTCTACCCTTCTCCGGGGCGACCGCCAGAGACCAGGTCTACCTGGTTTCGGGGCCGGCCGGCCGGTGGCATCTGTCTGCCACCAGAGGGGAGGGCGCTGCAGCGGCTTAAGGCGCTGACGTGAACAGGTCTACCCTTCTCCGGGGTGGCCGCCGGGGACCAGGTCTACCCAACTCCGGGGCCGGCAGGTCGGCCGGCGGCATCCGCCTGCCGCAAGGGGAGGGAGCTGCAGCGGCCCGCGGCGCTGGGCTGAACAAGTCTACCCTTCTCGGGGGCGGCCGCCGGAGACCCGGTCTACCCGGCTCCAGGGCCAGCCGGCCGGCCGGCGGAATCCGCCATCCGGCGAAAGCGGAGGGCGCAGCAGCGGCCCGCGGCGCCTTGTTGAACAGTTCTACCCTTCTCCGGGGTGGTCCCGGGAGACCATGTCTACCTGGCTTCGGGGCCGGCCGGATGGCCAGTGGCATCCGCCTCCAGCCGGCAGGGAGGGCGCTGCAGCAGCTCGCGGCGCTGGCGTGAACAGGTCTACCCTTCTCCGGGGCGGCAGCCAGGTACCAAGTTAACCTCATTTTCTGGCCGGCCGGCCGGCCGGTAGCATCCGCCTGTCTCTGGCGGGGAGGGCGCTGCAGAGGCCCGTGGCGCCCGGGTGAACAGGTCTATCTTTCTCCGGGACGGCCGCCGCAGACCAGGTTCACCTGGGTCTGGGGCCGTCCTGCCGGCCGGCGGCATCTCCCTGCCACCAGAGGGAGATGGCGCTCTAGCGACCCGCGGGAGACCAGGTCTACCCGGCTCCGGGGCCAGCTGGCCGGACGGCAGC
Source organism: Muscicapa striata striata (assembly GCA_030060385.1). Classification (NCBI taxonomy): domain Eukaryota; kingdom Metazoa; phylum Chordata; class Aves; order Passeriformes; family Muscicapidae; genus Muscicapa; species Muscicapa striata. Next base: position 19,209 of record JAREIS010000806.1, on the reverse strand, counting down.
ATCTGCCGGCCGCCGGCGGTGAGGGCACTGCAGCGGATTGCGGCGTAGGCGTGAACAAGTCTACCTTTCTCTGGGGCGGCCGCCGGAGACCAGGTCGACCCTGGTCCAGAGTTGGCTTGCCTGCCAGTGGCATTAGCCTGCTGCCGGCGGGGAGGGTGCTGCTGCGGCCCGCAGCACTGAGGTGAACAGGTCTACCCTTCTCCGGGGCGGCCGCCGGAGTCCAGGTCTTCCCGGCTCCGGGGCCGGCCGGCCAGCCATCAGCATCCGCCTGCTGCCGGCGGGGAAGGCACAGCTGCGGCCTGCAGCGCCACGGTGAACAGGTCTACCCTTCTACGGGTTCGCCGCTAAAGACCGGGTCTACCCAGCTCCAGGGCCGGATGGCCGGTCGGCAGCATCCGCCTGCTACCAGCGTGGAGGGCGCCGCAGCGGCCCGCGGCCCTGGGGTGAACAGGTCTACCCTTCTTTGTGGCGGCTGCCGGAGACCAGGTCTATCTGGCTCCAGGGCCGGCCGGTCGGTAGGCGGCATCCGCCTGCTGCTGGCGGGGAGGGCGCCGCAGCGGCGTGCAGTGCGGAAGTAAACAGGTCTACCCCTCTTTGTGGCGGCCGCCGGAGACCAGGTCTACCCGGCTCCGGGGCCGACCAGCCGGCGGGATTCACCTGATGCCAGAGGGGACGGCGCTGCAGCGGCTAGCAGCGCCGGGGTGAACAGGTCTACCCCTCTTTGTGGCGGCCGCCGGCGACCAGGTCTACCTGGCACCGCGGCCTGCCTGTCGGCCGGCGCCATCAACCTGCAGCCATCGGGGAGGGCGCTGCAGCGGCCCGCGGCGCCGGGGTGAACAGGTCTACCCCTCTTTGTTGCGGCCGACGGAGACCAGGTTTACCTGGCTCCGTGGCCTACTGGCCGGCCGGCGCCATCCACCTGCCGCCGGAGAGGAGGGCGCTGCAGCCGCCTGCGGCACTGGGGTGAAAAAGTCTACCCTTCTCTGGGGCGGCCGCCGGAGACCAGGTCTACCCGGCTCTCAAGCTGGCCGGGTGGCGGGATCCACATGGCGCCGCCAAGAGGGCACGGCAGCGGCCCGCGGCTCTGGTGTGAACAGGTCTAACCTACACCGGGGCGGCAGCCACAGACCAGGTTTACCCCACTCCGGGATCGCCGGGCTGGCCGGCGGCATCTGACTGCCGCATGATGGGAAGGAGCTGGAGCGGCCCGCGTCGCTGGGTGAACAGGTCTACCCTTCTCTGGGGTTGCCGCCGGAGACCATGTCTACCGGGCTCCGGGGCCGCTCGGCCGGCCGGCGACATCCGTCTGCCGCCGGCGGGGAGGGTGTTGCAGCGGCCCGCGGCGCTAAGTGAACAGGTCTAGCCTTCTCCGGGGTTGTCGCCGGTGACCATGTCTACCCGGCTCTGGGGCCGGCCGGCCGGCCGGCAGAATCTGCCTTATGGCAGAAGGGAGGGGTGCTGCAGCAGCCTGCGGCGCGGTGGTGAACAGGTCTACCCTTCTCCGGCGCGGCCGCCGGAGACCAGATTTGCCCGGGTCCGGGGCCAGCCGGCCGGCGGGATCAGCCTGCCGCCGCTGGTGATGGTGCTGCAGCGGTCTGCGGCTCTGGGGTGAACAGGTCTACCGTTCTCCCGGGCGGCTGCCAGAGACCTGGTCTACCCGGCTCCGGGGCTGGCCGGCTGGCCATCGCCATCCGCCTGCCGCCGGCGGGGAGGGCGCTGCAGCGGCCTGCGGCGCTGGGGTGAACAAGTCTACACTTCTCCCAGGCGGCTGCCGGAGACCTGGTCTACCCGGCTCCTGGACCGGCCGGCCGGCCAGCGGCATCCGCCTGCTGCCGGCGGGGAGAGCGCTGCAGCAGTGAGCGGCGCCGGGGTGAACAGGTCTAACCTTCTCAGGGGCGACCGCCGGAGACCAGGTCTACCCGGCTCCGGGGCCGACTGGTCAGCCGGGGGCATACGTCTGCCACCGGCAAGGAGGGCGCTGCAGCGGAGTGTGACTCCAGGGTGAACAGGTCTACCCTTCTCCGGGGCGGCCGGCGGAGTGAACAGGTCTATACTTCTCTGGGGCGGCCTCCAGAGACCAGGTCTACCGGGCTTCAGGGCAGGCCGGCCGGCCGCCATCATCCGTCTTCCGACGGAGAGGAGTGCGCTGCAGCACCCTGTGGCTTAGGGGTGAACAGGTCTAGCCTTCTCCGGGGCGGCCAAAAGAGACCAGGTCTATCTGGCTCCGAAGATTGCTGGCCGGCCGGCGACATCCACCTGCCGGAGGCGGGGAGGGCGCTGCAGCAGCCCGTGGCACCGGGGGGAACATGTCTACCCGTCTCTGGGGCCGCCGCCAGAGACCAGGTCTACGCAGCTTCGTGGCCGGCCGGCAGGCCAGTGGCATCCGCCTGCTGCCGGCGGGGAGGGCACTGCAGCGACCTGCGGCGCCGGGGTGAACTGGTCTACCCTACTCTGGGGTGGCCGCCGGAGACCAGGTCTACCCGGGTCCGTGGCCGGCCGTCCGTCGGAATCCACCTGCCGCCGCCGGCGAGGGCGCTGCAACGGCCCGCGGCGCCGGGGTGAACAGGTCTACCCTTCTCCGGGGCGGCCGCCGGAGACCAGGTCTACCCGGGTCCGTGGCTGGCCGTCCGTCGGAATCCACCACCCGCCGCCGGCGAGGGAGCTGCAGCAACGTGCGGCTCCGGAGTGTACAGGTCTACCGTTCTACGTGGCAGCCGTCGGAGACCAGGTCTACCCAACTCCGAGCCCAGCCGGCTGGCCCGCTGAATCTGCCGTCCGCCGGAAGGGGAGGGCGCTGCAGCGACCCTCGGCGCGGTGGTGGACCGGTCAACCCTTTTCTGGGGCGGACGCCGGAGACCAGATCCTCCTGGATCCGAGGCCGGCTGGCCGGCCAGCGGCATCCGCCTCCCGCCAATGGGGAGGGCGCTGCAGCAGCCCGCAGCTAGCGCCAGTGTGAACAGGTCTACCCTTCTCTGGGGCGGACGCCGGAGACCAGGTCTACCTGGCTCCAGGGCCGGCCAGCCGGCCGGCAGCGTCTGCCTGCCGCCGGCGAGGAAGGCTCTGCAGCGGCCCATGGCGCCGGGGATAAAAGGTCTACCTTTCTTGGTGGCTGCCGCCGCAGACCAGGTCTACCCAGCTCCGGGTCCGGCCGGCAGCCGGCGGAATCCGCCTTCCGCCGGAAGGGGAGGGGCCTGCAGCGGCTCGCGGCGCGGTGGTGAACAGGTCTACCCTTCTCCCGGGCGGCCGCCGGAGACCAGGTCTACCAAATTTTGGGGCCGGCAGGCCTGCCGGTGCGATCCGCCGGCCGCAGGCGTGGCCGGCGATGCAGCGGACGGTGTCTCCGGGGTGAACAGGTCTACCCTTCTCCGGGGTGGCCGCCGAAAACCAGGTCTACTCGGCTCCAGGGCCGGCCGGCGGGCGGGATCAACCTGCCGCCGCTGGCGATGGCGCTGCAGCCGTCTGCGGCTCTGGGGTGAACAGGTGTACCCTTCTCCAGGGCGGCCCTCAGAGACCAGGTCTACCCGGAGCTGGGGCCGGCCAGCGGGCCGGCGGCATCTGCCTTTCGCCAGAGAGGAGGGCACTGCAGCAGCCCGTGGCACCGCAGTGAACAGGTCTACCCTTCTCCGGGGCGGCCGCTGGAGACCAGGTCTACCCGGCTCCGGGGCCGGCCGGCTGGCCGGCGGCAACCACCTGCCGCCGGCGGGGAGGACGCGGCAGCGGCCACCGGCACCGGGGTGAACAGGTCTACCCTTCTCTGGGGCGGCCGACGGAGACCAAGTTCCCCCAGCCCTGGGGCCCGCCGGCCGGCGGGGTCCACCTGCCGCAACTGGCGAGGGTGCTGCAGCTTCCCGCACCACCGGGGTGAACAGGTCTACCCTTCTCTGGGGCGGCCGCCGGAGACCAGGTGTACCTGGGTCCGGGGCCAGCAGGCCTGCCGGCAGCATCCGCCTGCCGCCAGAGAGGAGGGTGCTGCAACGGCCCGCGGCTCCGGGGTGAACAGGTCTACCCCTCCTCCGGGGCGAGCGCCGAAGACCAGGTCTACCTGGCAGTTGGGCCGGCCGGCAGGCGGCATCTGCCAGCCGCAGTCGAGGAGGTGGATGCTGCGGCCTGCGGCACCAGAATGAACAGGTCTACCCTTCTCCGGCGCGGCCGCTGGAGACCAGGTCTACCCGGCTCGTGGGCCGCCAGGCCGGTTGGCGGCATCCGCCTGCCGCAGACAGGGAGGGCGCTCCAGCGGCCCGCATCGCAGTGGTGAACAGGTCTACCCTTCTCCGGGGCGGCCATTGGCGACCAGGTCTACTCGGGTCCGTGGCTTGCCAGCCGGCGGGATCCACCTGCCGCCGGCAGTGAGGGCGATGCAGATACCCGCGGCTCCGGAGTGAAAAGGTCTACCATTCTCCGGGGCGACCGCCGGAGACCAGGTCTACCTGGCTCTGGGGCCGGCAGGCTGGCCGGCGGCATCCGCCTGCTGACGGCGGAGAGGGCGCTGCAGCGGCCCGCGGCGCCGGGGTAACCAGGTCTACCCTTCTTCGGGTCGGCTGCCAGAGACTATGTCTACCCAGTTCCGGGGCCGGCCGTCCAGTCGGCGGCATGCGCCTGTAGCCGGCGGGGAGGGCTCGGCAGCAGCCCGCAGCGCCGGGGCGAGCAGGTCTACCATTCCCCGGGGCGGCCGCCGGAGATGAGGTCTATTTGTCTGCGGGTCCGGCCGGCCAGCCGGCAGAATCCGCCTACCGCCGGAGAGGAGGGCGCTGCAGCAGCCCGCGGTGGGGGGGTGAACAGGTCTATTCTTCTCGGGGCGGCCGCCGGAGACCACGTCTACCCAGCTACGGGGCCGGCCGGCCGGCCAGCGGCATCCACCTGCCGCCTGCTGGGAGGGCGCTGCTGCGGCCCGTGGTGCCGGAGTGAAAATGTCTACCCTTCTTTGTAGCAGCCGCAGGAGACGAGGTATACCCAGCTCCGGGGCCTGCCGGCCGGCCGGCGGCATCCTCCTGACGCCGTCGGAGACTGCGCAGCAGCGGCCAGCGGCGCTGGGGTGAAGAGGTCTACCCTTCTCTGGGGCGGCCGCAGGAGACCAAGTCTACCTGGCTCCGTGGTCTGCCGGCCGGACGGTACCATTCACCTGCCGCCAGAGGTGAGGGCGCTGCAGTGGCCCGTGGCGCCGGAGTAAAAAGATCTACCCTCCTTTGTAGCGGCAGCCGGAGACCAGGTCTACCCGGCTCTGGGACCGGCCAGCCAGCCGGCTGCATCCGCCTTCCGCCAGAGAGGAGTGTGCTGCAGCGGCCCGCGGCGCCGGAGTGAACAGGTCTACGTTCTCCAGGGCGGCCGCCAGCGAACAGGTCTACCCGGCTCCGAGAACGGCCGGTTGTCCGGCGGCATCCGCCTGACACCGGAGGGGTGGGCGCTGCGACAGCCTGCAGCGCCGAGGTGAAGAGGTCTACCCTTCTCCGGGGCGGCCTCCGGAGACAAGGTATATCTGGTTCCGGGGCTGGCTGGCCCCCAGGCGGCATCCGCCTGCCGCGGCAGGGAGGGCGCTGCAGCAACCCGCGGCGCCGGGGTGAAGAGGTCTACCTTTCTCCGGGGCGGCCGCTGGCGACCAGGTCTACACGGGTCAGGGGACGGCTAGCCGGCCGGCGGCATCCGCCTGACGCAGGAGGGGACGGCGCTGTAGCGGCCCGCGGCGCCCGGGTGAACAGGTCTACCCTTCTCCGGGGCGGCCGCCGAAGACCAGGTCTACCCGGCTAAGGGGCCGGCTGGCCGGCCGGCGGCATTTACCTGCCGCTTGGGAAGAGGGGGCTGCGGCACCCCGCGGCGCCGGGGTGAACAAGTCTACCCTTCGCCAAGGCGGCCGCCAGAGACCAGGTCTACCCGGTTCCAGGGCCGGCCGGCGGGCAATCGGCATCCGCCTTCCGCCGGAGGGGAGGGCGCTGTAGCAGCCCACGGCGCTGTGGTGAACAACTCTTCCCTTTGCCGGGGCGGCCGGTGGAGACCAGGTCTATCCGGGTCCATGGATGGCCTGCCAGCGGGATCCACCTGCCGCCGCCTGCGAGGGCGCTTCAGCGGCCTGCGACTCCAAGGCAAAGAGGTGTACCGTTCTCCGGGGCGGCCACCGGAAACCAGGTCTTTCCGGCACCGGGGCCGGCCGGCTGGCCGGCGGCAACTGCCTCACGCCGGAGAGGATGGCACTGCGGGGGCCCACGACGCCGGGGTGAACAGGTCTACCCTTCTCCGGGGCGGGCACCGGAGACCAGGTCTACCCTGCTGTGGGGCCGGCTGGCCGGCCAGCGGCACCGGCCTAACACTAGCGGGCAGGGCGCTGCGGCGGCCCACAGCGCCGGGGTGAAGAGGTCTATCCTTCTCCGGGGCGGCCGCTGGCGACCAGGTCTACCCGGGCTCCGAGTCCGGCCGGCTGGCCGGCGGCATTTACCTGCCGCCTGGGAAGAGGGGGGCTGCAGCGGCTAGCGGCGCCGGAGTGAACAGGTCTACCTTTCCCTGGGGCGGCCGCCAGAGACCAGGTCTACCCTGCTCCAGGTCATGCCGGCGGGCCCTCGGCATCGGCCTGCCGCCGGCGGGGAGGGCGCTGCAGCGGCCCGCTCAGACGGCGTGAACAAGTCTACGTTTCTCTGGGGCGGCCGCCGGAGACCAGGTCTACCCGGCTCCGGGGGCCGCCGGCCGGCCGGCAACATCCGCCTTACGCCGGAGGGGAGGGCGCTGCAGTGGCCTGCAGCGCCGGGGTGAACAGGTCTATCCTTCTCCGGGACGGCCGCCGGAGACCAGATCTACCCGGCTCCGCGGCCGGCCCGCCGGCAGGCAGGGAGAGAGCTCTAACGACACGTGGCGCCTGGGTGAACAGGTCTACCCTTCTTTGTGGCGGTCGCCGGAGACAAGGTCTACCGTACTCCGTGGCCAGCCGGCCGGCTGGCGGAACCTCCCTTCCGCCGTAAGGGGAGTGCGCTGCAGCGGCCTGCGGCCCCAGAGTGAACAAGTCTACCCTTCTCCTGGGCGGCCGCCGGAGACCAGGTCTACCCGGCTCCGGGGCCGGCCGGCCGGCCAGCGGCACCCGCCTGACGCCAGGGAAGACGGCGCTGCAGCGGCCCGCGGTGCCGGGATGAACAGGTCTACCCTTCTCCGTTGCGGTCGCCGGAGATCTGGTCTACCTGGCTCAGGGGCCGGCCAGCCGGCGGGGTCCACCTGCCACCTCCGGCGGGGGCGGTGCAGCAGCTCGCGGCTCCGAGGTGAACAGGTCTACCCTCTCCGGGGCGGCCGCCAAAGACCAGGTCTACCCGGGTCTGTGGTCAGCCGGCTGGCGCCATCCACCTGCCGTCGGAAAGGAGGGAGCTGTAGTGGGCCGCTTCGCTGGGTGAACAGGTCCAACCTTCTCTGGGCATGCCGCCTGAGACCTGGTCTACCCGGCTCAAGGGCCGGCCGGCTGGCCGGCAACATCCACCTAATGACGGAGGGGAGGGCGCTGCAGCGTTCTGTAGCGCCGGGGTGAACAAGTCTACCCTTCACCGGGTCGGCCGCAGGAGACCAGGTCAACCAGGCTCCGGGACCGGCCGGCCGGCCGCGGCATCTGCCTGACGCCGGCGGGGAGGGCGCTGAAGGAGCCTGCGGCGCCGGTGTGAACAGGTCTACCCTTCACCGGGGCGGCCTCCCGTGACCACGTGAACACGGCTCCGGGGCTGGCCAGCCGGCCACCGGCATCCGCCTTTCGCCGGAAGGGAATGCGCTGCAGCGGCCCGCGGCGCCGGGGTGAACAGTTCTATCTTTCTTTGTGGCGGCCGCCAGAGACAAGATCTACCCAGCTCCGAGGCCGGCTGGCCGGCGTCATCCACCTGCCGCCGCTGGAAAGGGCGCTGCAGCGGCCCGCGGCTCCGGGGTGAACAGGTCTACCCTTCTCCGGGTCGGCCGTCAGAGACCAGATCTACCTGGGTCCAGGGCCGGCCGGTCGGACGGTGGCATCCGCTTAATGCCAGAGAGGAGGGCACTGCAGCGGCCCGCGGCGCTAGGGGTGAACAGGTCTAGCATTCTCCGGGTCGGCCGCTGGAGACCAGGTCTACCCGGTTCCGGGGTCGGCAGGCCGGCTGGCGTTCATCTGCCTAACGGCGGTAAGGACGGCGCTGCAGCAGCCCGTGGCGCCGTGGTAAACAGGTCTACCCTTCTTTGTGGCGGCCGCCGGAGACCAGGTCTACCTCGCCCCGTGGCCTGCCGGCCGGCGGGATCTTACTGTTGGCTGCAGGGAGGGCGCTGCAGCAGACCGCAGCGCCCGGGTGAACAGGTCTACCCTTATCCGGGGCGGTTGCCGGAGGCCAGGTCTACCCAGCTCTGGGGCCGGCCGGCGGTATCCACCTGCTGCCACCGGTGAGGGCGCTGCAGCAGCCCTCGGCCCCGGGGTGAACAGGTCTACCCTTCTCATGGGCGGCCGACTTAGACCAGGTCTACCCTGCTCCGGGGCTAGCCTACCAGTTGACAGCATCCACCTGCTGCCGGCAGGGAGGACGCTGCAGCGGCCCACGGCTCCGGGGTGAACAGGTCTACCTTTCTTTGTGGCGGCCGCCGGAGACGAGGTCTACCCGGCTCCGGGGCCGGCCGGCCAGACGGCGGCATCCCCCTTCTGCCAAAGGGGAGGGCGCTGCATCGGCCCGTGGCGCCGTGGTGAACAGGCCTACCTTTCTTTGTGGTGGCTGCCGGAGAGCAGGTCTACCCGGCTCCGGGGCTGGCCGGCCAACCGGCGGCATCCGGCTGCCGCCGGAGGGGAGGGCGCTGCAGCGGCCCTTTGCGCCGGGGTGAACAAGTCTACCCTTCTCCGGGGCGGCCACAGGAGACCAGGTCTACCTGGCTCCGGCGACGGCCGGCCGGCCGGTAGCATCAGCATGACGTCGAAGGAGAGGGCGCTGCAGCGGCCTGCGGCTCCAAGGCAAACAGGTGTACCAATCTCCGGGGCGGCTGCTGGAGACCAGGTTCACCCGGGTCCGGGGCCAGTCGGCCGGCTGTTGGCGTCCGTCTGTCACCGGCGGGGAGAGTGCTGCAGCAGTCCGTGGCGCCGGGGTGAACAGGTCTACCCCTCTCCGGGTCAGCCGCCGGTGACCAGGTCTACCCGGCTCAGAAGCCGGCAGGCAAGCCGGCTGCATTCGCCTGCAGCCGGTTGGGAGGGTGCTGCAGCGGCCCGCGGCGCCGGCGTTAACAGGTCTATCCTTATCCGCGGCGGCCGCCGTCCACCAGGTCTACCCATCTCCGGTCACGGCCGGCCGGCCGGCCAGTGGCATCTGCCTGACGCCAGAGATGAGGGCCCTGCAGCGTTATGCGGTGCCCTGTTGAACAGGTTTACCCTCCACCGGGGCAGCCACCGGACACCAGGTCTTACTGGCTTAAGGTCCGGCCGGTCGGCCAGCGGCATTTGCCTTCCACCGGAAGGGGAGGGAGCTGCAGCGGCCTGGGGCGCGGTGGTGAACAGGTCTACCCTTCTCCGGGGTGCCCGCCGGAGACAAGGTCTACACAGATCCTTGGCCGGCCGGCCAGCGGGATCCACATGCCGCCACCGGCGAGGGCGCTTCAGCGGCCTGCGGCTCCAAGGCAAACAGATGTACACTTCTCATGGGCGGCCGCCGAAGACCAGGTCTTTCCTGCTCCGGGGCCGGCCGGCCGGCTGCAACCGCCCCAAGCTGGGTAAGAGGGCGCTGCGGCGGCCCGCGTCGCCAGGGTGAACAGGTATACCCTTCACTGGGGCGGCCGCCGGAGACCAGGTCTACCCGGCTCCGGGAACGGCTGGCCGTCCGGCAGCATCCACATGCCGCCAGCGAGGAGGACGCTGCAGCGGCCTGTGGCGCCGGGGTGAACATGTCAACACTTCTTTGGGGCGGACGCCAGGGACCAGGTCTACTCGACTTCAGGGCCGGCTGGTGGGCATTGGGCATCCGCCCTCTGCCAGTGGGGAGTGCGCTGCAGCGGCCCGCGGAGCCGGTGTGAACAGCTCTACGTTTCTGTGGGGCGGCCGTCGGACACCAAGTCTACTTGGCTCCGGAGCCGGCCGGCCGGCAGCATCCACCTGCCGCCGGAGCGGAGAGCGCTGCAGCGGCCCACGGCACCAGGGCGAACAGGTCTACGCTTCTCCGGGGTGGCCACCGGAGACCAGGTCTACCCGGCTCCAGAGACGACCGCTTGGCCAGCGGCATTTGCCTGCCGCCGGCATGGAGGGTGCAGCATCAGCCCGCAGCTCCGGGGTGAACAGGTCTACCCTTATCCGGGGCGGCCGCCGGACAACAGGTCAACCCGGCTCCGGGGACGGCCGGCCGCCCGGTGGCATCCGCCTGACGCCGAGGGGAGGGCGCTGCAGCAGCTTGGGGCGCGGTGGTGAACAGGTCTACCCTTCTCCGGGGCGGCCGCTGGAGACCAGGTCTACCCGGCTGCAGTGCCGACCGGCCGGCCGGCGGCATCCGCCTGCCGCCTGGGCAGAGGGCGCTGCAGCGGCCCGCGGCACCGGGGTGAACAGGTTTACTATTCTATGGGGCTGCCGCCAAAGACAATGTCTACCCGGCTTCCGAGCCGGCCAGCCGGACGGCGGCATCCGCCTGACGCCGGCAGGGAGGGCGCTGCTGCGGCCCGCGGCGCCGGTCTGAACAGGTCCACCCTTTTCCGGGGCGTCCGCAAAAGACCAGGTCTACCCAAGTCCAGGGCTGGCCGGCCGTCCGGCCGCCAAAGGGGAGGGCACTGCAGCGGCCCGCGGCGCAGGCGAGAACAGGTCTACCCTTCTCCGGGGCGGCTGCTGGAGACCATGTCTACCCGTGTCCGGGGCTGGCCGGCCGGGGGCATCCGCCTGCAACCGGCGGGGAGGGCGCTGCAGCGGCCCCCGGCGCCAGGAGGAACAAGTCTACCATTCACCAGGGCGGCCGCCGGAGACCGGTCTACCCGGCTCCGGGGCCGGCCGGCCGACCAGCGACATCCGCCTGACGCCGGTGAGTAGGGCGCTGCAGCGGCCCGAGGCTCTGGGGTGAACAAGTCTACCTTTCTCCGGGCGGCCACCGGAGACCAGGCCTACCCGGCTCCAAGGCCGGCCCGCCGGCAGGCGGCATCCTCATGACGCCGACGGGGAGGGCGCGGCAACGGCACGTGGCGCTAGGGTGAACTAGTCTACCCTACTTTATGGTGGCCACCGGAGACCAGGTCTACTTGGCTCCGGGGCGACCCGGCTGGCCGGCGGCATCTGCCTGTCACGGCGGGAAGGGTGCTACAGAGGCCCGCAGCGCCGTGGTGAACAGGTCGACCCTTCTCTGGGTTGGTCGCCGGATACCCGGTCTACCCAGCTCTGCGGCCGGCAGGCCGGCAGCATCCACCTGCCGAGATGGCACTGCAGCAGCGCCGTGGTGAACAGGTCTACACTTCTCCGGGGCGGTCGCCGGAGACCCGGTCTACCCAGCTCTGGTGCCGGCCGGCCGTCAGCATCCACCTGCCGCCGGCACGGAGGGCGCTGCAGCGGCCCGCAGTGCCGGGGGAGAACAGGTCTACCCTTCTCAGGGACGGCTGCCGGAGACCATGTCTACCCGGCTCTGGGGCCGGCCGGCCGGCCGGAGGCATCCCCCTGTTGCTGGCAGGGATGGCGCTGCAGCGGCTCGCAGCGCCGGGGTGAACAGGTCTACACCTCTTAGTGGCGGCCGCCGGAGACCAGGTGAACCCGGCACCGCGGCCTGCCGGCCGACGGGCACCAACCACCTACTGCCGGAGTGGAGGGCGCTGCAGCGGCCCGAGGCGCTTGGCTGAACAAGTCTACCCTTCTCCGGGGCGGCCGCTGGAGACCAGGTCTACCCGGCTCCGGGGCCAGCCGGCCGGCCGGCGGAATCTGCGTTCCTCCGCAAGGGGAGTGCGCTGCAGCGGCCTGCATTGCAGGAGTGCACAGGTCTATCCTTCCCCGGGGCGGCCGCCGAAAACCAGGTCTACTCGGCTCCGGGACCGGCCGGAAGCCGGGATCCACCTGCCACCGCCCAGGAGGGCGCTGCAGCGGCCCGCGGCTTCGGGGTGAACAGGTCTACCCTTCACCGGGGCGGCAGCCGGAGACCAGGTTTACCCGGCTCTGGGGTCGGCAGGCCGGCTGGCGGAATCCGCCTGTCACATGAGAGGAGGGAGCTGCAGCGGACTGTGTCGCTGGGTGAACAGGTCTACCCTTCTCCGGGGTTGCCGCCGGAGACCATGTCTACTCGGCTCTGGGGCCGGCCGGCCGGCCGGCGGAATCTGCCTTCCGCCGCAAGGGGGAGTGCGCCGCAGTGGCCTGCGGCGCAGTAGTGAACAGGTCAACCCTTCTCTGGGGCGGCCGATTGAGACCAGGTCTACCCGGCTCCGGGGCTGGCCGGCCGGCCGGCGGCATCCATCTGTTGCCGGCAGGGAGGGCGCTGCATCGGCCCATGGCGCTAGGGTGAACAGGTCTACCCCTCTTTGTGGCGGCCGCCGGAGACCAGGTCTACCCGGCTCCTGAGCCGGCCGGCTGGCGGGATCCTCCTGCCGCCGCCCAGAGGGCGCTGCAGCAGCACGCGGCTCCAAGGTGAACAGGTCTACCCTTCTCCGGGGTTGCCGCCGGAGACCATGTCTACCCGGCTCTGGTGCCCGCAGGCCGTCCGGCGCCATCCCCATTTTACAGGCAGGGAGGGCGCTGCAGCGGCTCGCAACGCCAGGGTGAACAGGTCTACCCCTCTTTCTGGCGGCCGCTGGAGACCAGGTCTACCCGGCTCGGGGCGGGCCGGCCGGCGGGATCTACCTGCCGCCGCCCAAGAGTGCGCTGCAGCGGCTTGCAGCGCACTAGTGCACAGGTCTACCCTTCTCCGGAGCGGCCGCCGAAAACCAGGTCTGCCCAGCTCCGGGGCCTGCCGGCCGGCCGGCAGCATCCGCCTGCCGCCGGCGGGGAGGGCGCTGCAGGGGCCTGCGGCTCCGGAGTGAAAAAGTCTATCCTTCACCGGGGCGGCAGTCGGAGACCATGTCTACCCAGCTCTGGTGCCGGCCGGCCATCCGGCAGAATCTGCCTTCCACCGCAAGGGGAGTGCGCTGCAGCGGCCTGCGGCACGGTAGTTAACAGGTCTACCCTTCTCCGGGCGGCCGCCGAAAACCAGGTCTACTCGGCTACGGGACCGGCCGGCCGGCGGCATCCATCTGCCGCCGGCGACAAAAGCTGTGCAGCGGCCCGCGGCCCCGGGTGAACAGGTCTACCCTTCTCCGGTGCGCCCGATGGAGACCAGGTCTACCCGGCTCCGGGGCTCGCCGGCCGGCTGGCGGCATCCGCCTGTTGCCAGCAGGGAGGGCGCTGCAGCGGCCTATGCCTCCGGGGTGAACAGGTCTACCTTTCTTTGTGGCAGCCGCCAGAGACCAGGTCTACCCGGCTCCGGGGCCGGCCGGTCGGCGGGATCCACATTCCGCTGCCGGCGAGGGCGCTGCAGCGGCCCGCGGCCCAGGGTTGGAAAGGTCTACTCTTCTCTGGGGCGGCCGATGGAGATCAGGTCTATCCGGCCCCGGGTCATGCCGGCCGGCCGGCGGCATCCGCCTCCCGTCGGCGGGGAGGGCGCTGCATCGGCCCGTGGCGTCGGGGTGAACAGGCCTACCTTTCTTTGTGGCCGCCACCGGAGACCAGGTCTTCCCGGTTCCGGGGCCGGCCGGCCGGCGGGATCCACATGCCGCCGCCCAAGATGGCTCTGCAAAGGCCTGCGGCTCCGGGGTGAACAGGTCTACCCTTCTACGGGTTTGCCGCCGGAGACCATGTCTACCCGGCTCTGGGGCCGGTTGGCCGTCCGGCAGCATACTCCTGTTGCCGGCAGGGAGGGCGCTGCATCGGACCACAGCGCCGGGGTGAACAGGTCTACCCCTCTTAGTGGCGGCCGCCGAAGACCAGGTCTACCTGGCACAGTGGCCTACTGGCCGGCCGGCGCCATCCACCTGCCGCCGGCCGGGAGGGCGCTGCAACGACACGTGGCGCCTGGGTGAACAGGTCTACCTTTCTTTGTGGCGGCTGCCGGAGACCAGGTCTACCCGGGTCTGGGGACGGCCTCCCGGCCGGCGGCATCTACCTTCCGCCGGAAGGGAATGGCGCTGCAGCGACCCGCAGCGTGGTGGTGAACAGGTCTATCCTTCTCCGGGGCGGCCGCCAGGGACCAGGTCTACCTGGCTCCGGGGCCAGCCGGCCTGCCGGCGGCATCCGCCTGCCACCGGAGGGGAGGGCGCTGCAGCCCCCGACGGCGCCTGGGTGAACACGTGTACCATTCTCCGGGGCAAACCCGGGAAACCATGTCTTTTCGGCTTCAGTGAAGCCGGTCGGCGGGATCCACATGCTGCAGGCTGGGAGGGCGCTGCAGCGGCCCACGGCGCTGGGGTGAACAGGTCTACCCTTGACCAGGGCGGCTGCCAGAGTCCAGGTCTACCCGGCTCCGGGTCGGGCTGCAGGCCAGCGGCATCTGCCTTCTGCCGGCGGGGAGGGCGCTGCTGCGGCCCGCAGCGCCGGGGTGGAAAGGTCTACCCTTCGCCGGGCGGCCGGGGGACCAGGTCTACCTGGCTCCAGGGCCCGCCGCCCGGCCGGCGACATCTGCCTGCCGCCGGAGGGGAGCGCTGCAGCGGCCGCGGCACCAGGGTGAAAAGGTCTACACTTCTCAGGGGCAGCCGCTGGAGACCAGGTCTACCCGGCTACGGGGCACGCTGGCCAGCCGGTGGCATCCGCCTGACACCAGAGGTGAGGGTGCTGCAGCTTCCCGCACCACCGGGGTGACAGGTCTACCCTTCTCTGGGGCGGCAGCCGGAGACCAGGTCTACCTGGCGCCGGGCCGGCCGGCCGGACGGCGGCATCCGCTTGCTGCCGGGCGTGGAGGGCGCTGCAGCGGCCCGCAACGCCGGGGTGAACAGGTTTATCCTTCTCCGCGTCGGCCGCCAGGGACCAGGTCTTCCCGACTCTGGGGCCGGCCAGCTGGCGGGATCCACCTGACGCCAGAGGGGAGGGCGCTGCAGCGGCTAGCAGCGCCAGGGTGAATAGGACTACCCTTCTCCGGGGCGATCGCCAGAGACCAAGTCTACCTGGCTCCGGGGCCGGCCGGCCGGCCGGCGGCATCTGCCTGCCGCCGGCGTGGAGGGCGCTGCAGCCTCCCGCAATGCCGTGTTGAAGAGGTCTACCCTTCCCCGGGGCGGCCGCCGAAGACCAGGTCTACCCGGATCGGGGTCGGCAGGCCGACCTGCGGTATCCGCTTGACGCCGGAGAGGAGGGCTCTGCAGCAGCCAGCGGCGCCAGAGTGAACAGGTCTACCCTTCTCCGGGCGACCGCCAGAGACCAGGTCTACCCGGCTACGGGGCCGGACGGCAGGCCGGCGGCATCCGCCTTTCACCGGCGGGGAGGGTGCTGCAGCGGTCCGCGGCTGCGGGATGAACATGTCTACCCTTCTCTGGGGCGGCGGCCGGAGACCAGGTCTACCCGCCTCCACGGCCGAGCGGCCGTCCAGCGGCATCCGCCTTCCGCCTGAGGGGAGGGCGGTGACGCGGCCCGCAGCCCCGGGGTGAACAGGTCTACCCTTCTCCGGGTCAGCAGCCGGAGACCAGGTCTACCCGGCTCCAGGGCCGGCTGGCCTGCCGGCAGCATCCGCCTGCTGCCTGCGTGGAGGGCGCTGCTGCGGCTCGCGGCGCCGGGGTGAACAGGTCTACCTTTCTTTGTGACGGCCGCCGGAGACCAGGTCTACTAGGCTCCGGGACGGCTCGGCCGGCCGGCGGAATCTACCTTCCGGCAGAAGGGGAGGGCGCCGCAGAGGCCTGCGGCGCTGTGGTGAACATTTCTACCCTTCTTCCGGGCGGCCCCCGGCGACCAGGTCTGCCCAAGTTCGGGGCCGACCGGCCGGCGGGATCCACCCGCCGTCGCCGGCGAGGGCACTGTAGCGGTCCGCAGAATTGGCGTGAACAGGTCTACCTATCTCCGGGGCGGCCGCCGGAGACCAGATCTACCCGGCTCCGGGGCCGCCCATCCGTCCGGCGGCATCCGTGTCTTCCGGGGGGGGAAGGTGCTGCAGCAGCCCACGGCGCCAGGGGTGAACAGGTCTACCCTTCTCCGAGTCGGCAGCCGAAAACCAGGTCTACCCAGCTCCGGGGCCACACCGCCGGCCGGCGGCATCCTCCTGCCGCTGGCAGGGAGGGCGCTGCAGCGGCCCTCGGCCCCGGGGTGAACAGGTCTACCCTTCTCCATGGCGGCCGACGGAGACCAGGTCTACCCGGCTACGGGGCGCGCTGGCCAGTTGGTGGCATCCGCCTGACGCCAGAGGTGAGGGCGCTGCAGCTTTCCGCCCCACCGGGGTGAAAAGGTCTACCCTTTTCTGGGGCGGCGGCCGGAGACCAGGTCTACCTGGCTCCGTGGCCAGCCGGCCCGCAGGCGGCATCAGCTTGCCGCCGGCGTGGAGGGCGCTGCAGCGGCCCGCGACGCCGGGGTGAACAGGTTTACCCTTCTCCGGGGAAGCCGCAGGACTCCAGGTCTGCCCGGCTCTGGGGCCGGCAGGCCAGCCGTCGGCATCCACCTGCCGCTGGCGGGGAGGGCGCTGCAGCGGCCCGTGGCGCCGGGATGAACAGGTTTATCCTTCTCCGGGTCGGCCGCCAGGGACCAGGTCTTCCCGACTCTGGGGCCGGCCAGCTGGCGGGATCCACCTGACGCCAGAGGGGAGGGTGCTGCAGCGGCTAGCAGCGCCGGGGTGAACAGGTCTACCCTTCTCCGGGGCGACCACCAGAGACCAAGTCTACCTGGCTCCGGTGCCGGCCGGCCGGCGGCATCTGCCTGCCGCCGGCATGGAAGGGGCTGCAGCCTCCCCGTCGCCGTGTTGAAAAGGTCTACCCTTCCCCGGGGTGGCCGCTGGAGACAAGGTCAACCCGGTTCCGGGGCCGGCCGGCCCGCCGGTGGCATCTGCCTTCCGCAGGCGGGGAGGGCACTGCAGCGGCTTGAGGTGTAGGCATGAACAGGACTACCCTTCTCCAGGGCGGCCGCCGGAAACCAGGTCTACCTGGCTCCGGGCCCGGCCGGCCTACCGGCAGCATCCGCCTGCCACCGGAGAGGAGGGCGCTGCAGCGCCCGACGGCGCCGGGGTGAACAGGTGTACCCTTCTCCGGGGCGACCCCCGGAAACCAGGTCTCCTCGGCTTCAGTGAAGCCGGTCGGCAGGATCCGCCTGCTGCAGGCTGGGAGGGCGCTGCAGCGGCCCACGGCGCTGGGGTGAACAGATCTACCCTCTACCAGAGCGGCCGCCGGAGTCCAGGTCTACCCGGATCTGGGTCGGCCTGCAGGCCACCGGCATCTGCCTGCTGCCGGCGGGTAGGGCGCTGCTGCGGCTCGCAGCGCTGGGGTGGAAATGTCTACCCTTCTCCGGGGCGGCCGCTGGAGACCAGGTCTATCTGGCTCCCGGGCCCGCCGCCCGGCCGCCGGCATCCACCTAACCCTGGAGGGGTGGGCGGTGCAGCGGCCCGCAGCGTCGGGGTGATCAGGTCTAACCTTCTTCGGGGCGGCCACCGGAGACCAGGTCTACCCGGCTCCGGGTCCGGGGCCGGCCCATAGGCTGGCGGCATCCGCCTGACACCGGCGGTGAGAGCGCTGCAGCGGCCCGTGGAGCCAGGGTGAAGAGGTCTACCTTCTTTGTGACGGCCGCCTGAGAAAAGGTCTACCCAGATCGGGGTCGGCAGGCTGGCCAGCGGCATCCGCTTGACATTGGAGAGGAGGGCTCTGCAGCGGCCCGTGGCGCCGGGGTGAACAGGTCTACCATCCTCCTGGGCGGCCGCCGGAGACCAGGTCTACCTGGTTCCGGTACGGACCGGCCGGCTAAATCCACCTACCGCTGGCAAGGAAGGCCGCTGCAGTGGCCCGCGGCATCGGGTTTAACAGGTCTACCCTTCTCCGGGTGGCCGCCAAAGACCAGGGCTACTGGGCTCCGGGACTGGCTGGCCAGCAGTAGGCATCCGCCTGCCATTGGAAAGCTAGGGCGCTGCAGCGGCCCGCGGCGCCGGGGTGAACAGGTCTACACTTTTCCGGGGCGGCCGCCGGGGACAAGGTCTACCGGGCTCCAGGGCCGGCTGTTCGGCCGGCGAGGTCAGTCGGCCGCCAGCAAAGAGGGTGCTGCAGTGGCCCGCGGCACCGGGGTGAACAGGTCTACCCTTCTTTGGGGCAGCCGTCGGAGACCAGGACTAGCCTGCACTGGGGCCGGTTGGCGGGCCTGCGAGGTCCCCCTGCAGCCGGAAGGGGAGGGCGCTGCATCGACTAGCGGCGCCGGGGTGAAAAGGTCAACCCTTATCCACGGCGGCCGCCTGAGACCAGGTCTACTCGGTTCTAGTGCTGGCTGGCCGCCTGGCAGAATCCACCTGCCGCCGGATAGGGAGGGTGCCGCAGCGGCCCGCTGGAACAGGGTGAACAGTTCCACGCATCTCCAGCGCGGACGCCGGAGACCAGGTCTAAATGGCTCAGGGCCGGCAGGCCGGCTGGCGGGATTTTCCTGCCGCCGGCATGTAGGGCGCGGCAGCAGCCTGCGGCGACGGGGTGAACAGGAGTACCTTTCTCTGGGGCGGCCGCCGGAGACTAGGTCTACCGGGCTCTGGGGTAGCCTGCCTTTGGCAAGGATTTCATTCACTTCAGCGGCCCGCAACGCTTCAGGAAAGGGAATGAAATCCTGAAATGGCAGAACAAACTCTGAGAAACCCGCAGGAAAGGAGATATGATGTAATGAAATGAAATGCGATGGAAGAAATCCCGGAAATTCATAAAGGGGGTGACGACGCTGAAATGCCCTGAGGTTAGTAGAGGTGGCTGGAAATAAAGGAAAACCTTGCTGAAATGACTTGGAAAAGCATCCTGAAATGAAGGAAGAAAGGATAAAATAGAAACTTCAGAGTGGTTGCTAAAGAAATGAAATGGCGAGAGAAAGGGAGGGCAAATTCCGAAACCGAGAGAAAACAGTACAAGTGACTGGGATAAAAAGTAGTGCAGACAATGGCACAAAACTTGTTCAAATATCCCTAAAAACATGCTGCAGTTACGGAGGAAAGGAATAACCGGAGCCTGTTGAGAGGCTGCTAAAAGAAAAGGAATTAACAAAAAAACCAGGGGAAATTTCCGAAACCGAAGAAAACACTAAAAGTGCATGGGATGACAAGGAGTGCAGCGATATGCACCAAAGCTTGCCCAAATGATGCTCATTGAATTCGCAGGATTTCATTCCCTTTCCGGAAAGGAAAGATTTCCTTTCCG